>CAAKHD010009818.1:7213-64684 GCA_901007705.1 Fistularia tabacaria | reverse complement strand
TGACTCTAGCAGTCCCCGTTCCCGACTCCACAATATCTATGTCCCACCTTTACTTGCAAGGAAAGGTGGGACATAGATATTGTGGAGTCGGGAACGGGGACTGCTAGAGTCAGGAACTTAAGGGGAAAGGTGAGGCGTAGATCTCTCCACTCGGGAACAATAAGGATATAATGGATCTTACTGTGGAGATGAGGATCCACCAGGAAGGGATGAATGGAGTCCGTCTGGGGGTAGCAACTGTGGGTTTAAACTGTCTGACCGACAGAATGCTCTGGCACCGAGGGGCTGGGAACAGGCTCCTCTTAACCTCAGCCTGACAAGGCCTGATGATCTGCACTGCACACCTGCTGGAGTCCATCCTCCTGCATGGCTGCTGCTTGACGAGAGCGTCTGGTGGAGAACTGCAAAGTGAAAGGAATTGCACACAGACTCTTCAATCCGGATCCCAACATTGTTGCTACAGTAGAGACGCCATTGACAAAGCAAACTCGTTTAAGGGAAGAAATATTTGTTTAATTTATATAAACCACCAAAAGGCGAGATAAAAGGACACATTTTTTATTTTTTTATTTTTTTAAGCATGAGTTTTCTTGAAAAACACATTTTTCATATACACACACACACACACACACACACACAGACACACACACACACATACAACATATATATATAAACAGGTTGCAAATCACATTTACCATTACCTATTGACACTAACATTGATGACACAGTGGATTACATCAGTCAACATGTTGACTTTTCACTGCTGAAGCTAATACCAAACACTCATGGCAGTCATTACCTCATTATTACTTGAATGTTAAGCACTCATAGGAGAGATATCACAAAGTACAGCATTGAACTCTGCATTCTGTGGCAGCTGGGATTGACAACTACCCCTGCAATGGCATAGTTACTGCAGTTCAAAAAAACAAAAAACAAAATTGTGTCCGGACAGTCATAAAAATGTGCTGAAGTGCTCAGCCACCTAGATCCAGCTATTTTGCCTTGACAACAAACCCATGCACATACATAGACATAAACCCGCACAGTGTGCCACATTGTCACCCAAAGTGAAAAAAATGCCTGATGTTCCAAATGTTAATGCTGCATTAATGACCACTGAAGACCTGATACGAAACAAGGACCTCATCACAAGTTGGTCTCAAGGACTTTCTGCAGTGGTTTACCTTATATTGTCATGGACCACTGTCTATTTATTTTGTGCCCAGTCTGTGTTACTCTCTGTTACAAAACCCTCTGCATGACCTACTCCACTAAGGTTAATCATATTTTCTTTGAGACTGCTCTAAGACTACTGACATAGAATGACTCAAAGAAAAAGCAAACTAGGAATAGCAGCACCTTTGTAAGATTTCTGTAATTCTTTGGCTGCTGTTTTTTTATATAATTCAAGAATGTAAACTGGAAGAGAGTAGGCTCAGTGGATGGCGTTTACTGCTTTGAGCAAAGTCGGACCACTCAGTAGATTTTACTGCCTTTTTTTTCTATCCCTCTACTGGTTTTAGAAAGCATGCTTCATCTTTCCAAAGGACTTTGGTTCCATGCGAGGTAAAAGCCAAGGCAGTGAGCCATTATTTCATAAATACGCATTTCTCAGGTTTGACTGATATATATTTTTTCTGGCTTCTGTGAAATTAAACATTTGTTTTCTAAAGTGTAAGTAAAAAAAGTCACAGTGAAAAACACAAATGTTTTATGGCTCACTAACCCTTAACAAATTAGTGTCGTACTCTTTAAAATTGTATATGTTCATGTAACAGATCACTCCACATCAACTTTGTATATATAGTACATTGTGATTAAGTCTACTTAGTGTGAGTCTACATCCCCCCCTCCTTACATTTACTAACTTGAAAGTATGTCCTCTTCTGAGGACCTCACTCTGCAAGCTCTTGGCATACCACTGTATGACTGTGTATTTGCGTGCATGATTCATTTACCGCTGTTTGGCATGAGTCCGGAGTGATACCACAGTGTGTATGTATGTGTGTGTGTGTGTGTGTGTGTGTGTGTGTGCCTGTGCGTGTGCTTGTGCGTGTGCATGTCAGTGTTTGTGTGTATGTGTTTGAATCTGTGTGTCTCAGAGGTCTCTGAACTTTGGTCTAGCCCAGACAAAAGTCTGAGACATACACAAACACGCAAACTCCATCCTCGCCATAAAGACAGTGCAGTTAGTAATCACTTGTGCCAAGTGTCACTTACATTCTCGTAGAGAAAACAAATTCATACTTTTCCTTTCATAGACACCCCAGAATTAGGATTTCTCGATCCTGTTACTTTGTCATATCTCTGTGGCTGTTTTCTCTCAGACACACATAAGCAGGTACACAGATGCAGGCACACTTCCCACAAAGCCTCTGACCTCTGAGTTTACAGGAACTGAGTCGGGGGCAGAGGGGTCGTCAGAGGCTGTAAATTAGGAATTCCAAAGATCCGACCCACACGACTCAGCTAGTTCTTCGTGGAGCATGAACTTGCCTTCCTTTACTCTTAAACACTTCATGTCTTCTTATTTAATGTTTGGTTCTCATGCACAACAAGATTCTACACAGCAACCTCCCCCCACACACACACAAACCGTAGACAGGTTTTTAGGTAATCATGTTGTTCTGTCGTAATTTGATTACCACTACCTGTCACTACCTGTTAGGTAAATAGGTCTATCATACTTATTGCATAGCTATCAATAGAGCTGGGGTGAGAGGATGGTATCTGGTTTGGCTGTCAACTCTTTACTCCATAGAGATGAATAACCGCTAAAGAGGGGTATCCACTTGCATGAAAAAAATAAATAAATGGCAGATAGAACTAGGAATAACAGCTGAAAAACAAGTGGGTCCTAAGTCAAAAAAATGGCTTACTGGTCTTTAGATACAGATATTAATTCAATTTGAATGAATCATCCCTTAACTAAGGATTTGGAAAATCATTTCATCTTTCATTTTTTGCAGGGTGACATGCCCTGCCCTAATTTATTAGCTACAGTAGATAAGTGACATGCAGTGATCTGGAGGGACACAAAAAACTTGTTAGTTACAGTCCATGGCTTGGCCTTTGACCTAAAGAGAGTGTCAAATTACCTGTTTTTTGCTGTTTCTGTACATTCTGTACATCCATTCATTATCTATACCACCTATCCTGCACTCAGGGTCTTCAGGGTTGGCTGTCACTGGGCAGGAGTTAGGCTTCATCCTGGACCAGTCAGCCAGTTGATTGCAGGGCAAAATATGAAGACATCCAATCATTCACTCTCATTCACAAATCATGGCAATTTAAGGTCTCCAATGAACTTACTGCATGTTTTGGGCATGAGAGGAAACTGGAGAACCCACACAGACACAAGGAGAACATGCAAACTCTACATACAAAGGGCCCCTGTAAGAATAGAATCGGGGACCTTCTTGTTGTGAGGTGGAAGCCACTGACCCTGTGCTACCGTGCAGCTCATCAGAGTATAGTTTGTATTTTCAACAATTGAAAGATAAAGCAGACAGTCTTCAAACAACACGGAAACTTCAGGGATCATTTCTCAAAGTCGCTCCAAAATCAGTGCGACTCTAGTAATTACACCCAGCTGCAGGAAACCATCTGACAGCTCATGGTTGGAAAAACACAGTCAGACTAATATATGTCAAAGCTTGACAGCCCGGAGAACAGACAAAAAAAGATGAGGTACATGATGACAATTGTTCACTTTCATTTGGTTTCGTTATGGAGCCGGTGAAGTATTTTATTCTGCAGCTTGCTGCCATACGTCTGATTCATGACCAATGCTTGTTTGGAGATGAAATGGTATTGTCGAAGCCCGAGATCTAGAAATGCATGTATGTGTGTGTAATAATAGAAAATTGCAATCATATGTTGCACAGCATGTGCGCATGTGTGTGTCTGTGTGTGTGTGTGTGTGTGTGTGTGTGTGTGTGTGTGTGTGTGTGTGTGTGTGTGTGTGTGTGTTAAGGTAAAACACTGGGAAACTCACCTCCTGCTTTCATTCCCTCCTCATCCCTCAACCCTCCACAGGCCAGTGCCTCTTTGGAATGTAGGATTACAGAAAAGGACCTGCTCCCTATCAAACGGCTGACAGATTACCTTCTAAATTAAAGGGATGTGTACATGTGTTTTACAAGGTCAAAATGGTCAATGTGACAAATGTAGAGGAAATGAAATGGGTGTATTGAACGTGCTTTGCACATTAATTTACTGAATGTTCCACTGTGGCTCTCGAATGGTTGAAAGTTTATTTTCTCAGCCTGTTAAAACAAGTTGTCATTGAAACTGATTGGTGAGTCAGTTACTTGGTGACTGCAGATGGCCTTTTGCTGAATATTCTGATGCCGGGCCACAAAAAATTTCTCCATTTATTTTTACTACAGTTGTATGTTCACTTTCATTGTCCCTGTGGTTGGATTTTAGAACTGCCCTAAGGAAAAAGAAAAAATCATATTCATCAAAAAAGGGGCCATTGTTGAGTTTGGCTGCTTTAGACACTCCCATGTTTGTAATTGTTTTTTTTCCTTTGACGTTTTCCTTTTTTCCTAATTTGACAACACTAACAGCGGCTCTTTTTTTCCCCTCATTTGTTTTTTATGTGTGTGTGTTTGTGGACGTGTGTGAATGTTGCTATAAGGTCATACCAGACAGCAAGGCAGCTCAAGGTGACCTCTGCCTAGGCGATACCATCCTGGCAATAAATGGTGACAGCACAGAGAACATGACGCACATGGAGGCTCAGAACAGGATCAAAAACTGCACCCAGAGGCTCTCACTCCTAGTTAGCAGGTATGTAATTACATTAGTGTTCTAGTTCTACGTTAAAATTACAGCGTGTTTACATTAAGTTAATCTCCGGCATGTCATTAGAATTTCTGTACTTGTACATCTGTTCTCTCAAAATGGAAACCGACTCAGCAAGTAGTTTCTATAGAGACATGACAAACTTTTTGATGGAACTTCAATTATAGTAACCTCAAGTTGTTTCAAAAGTATGATATGTCACTCGAATGTAGAGAACTCTACACATATTCTCATGTTCTCATGTTTTTATAACTCAGGGGCTATTGTGTGTAAGACCATGAGACAGACTGTACAGTCAGCGACTAGCAAAGAATGGCAGTTGAGTATTGATGACGCTGAAAATTTTTCTGTGTGAAACATAAATATACAGAATAATGACATCACTGACTTGCTTATCAACCATCACTCTGCTTGGAGTTATAGTTTCTGGTTTGTGCTCAGATCCTCTTTGAGTGAGTTAAGTTGAAACTATTGATTGAAATAATTCCATAGCCCTGGCACATGAGGGAATTTTATTTCTGCCTTGGTTTGGGCCACCCAACTCCAGAGTTTGATTGATAGATGACAGGTTTACAGAAGTCATAAAGTTTGCTTCCAGTTCTAAACATTTCTGTCAAAGTCCATAATGCTTCACAGCTAGATAGAGTTAGAGATGGAAGCAATTGGCAATGTTTGTGAATTTAAAGTTTATGAGTTTGAAAAAGGATATCTTCTCTTTGCCCTGTTAAACTGATATGGGACAGTATATTGATTGGATTAGTTCCACGGCAATAACAAAAATGGGGCATTTATAATAATTTATAATAATTAACAATGAAAATGGTGAGAAAAGAAAAGAGCATCCTCGTGCAATAATTTCTTTTCATGTTGCCCAGTCCAGTTTTGTATTTTGGAGCTGGATTGGAGGGAATCCTTGTCCAAAGAGTTAATGACAGGGAGGGTAGAGGGAACAAGTGGGATAACCAAGGAAAAACTGAAATGTCAATCGCTTCCCACATTTTTATTAGATGGTTGCTGAGGGCTGCCAGAGCGAGTGAGGCAAATTCCGAATTCCGTCTCCTTAGATGTAGAGCGCCGTGTGGTTTCAGCCTCAGCTACAAGCCACAACTGCCAAACGGTGCCTCAGCTCTCCTTTTAGGGTAGCAGCAACACATGCACACTCTCCTCTCCCATATTGGTTTGGAACATTCAGTTAACTTGCAGATGCAGTGGAAATATCACTTCTGGGGTAATTGGACCCGGCAGATAAGTAAAGCTTTACACATGCTCAGACTCCAAACTCGGAAGCCTTTTTTTCCCTTTGTTTGTTTTTTGTTGCATCTGAAGTGTTTTGTCCCATCCGGAACAAGGATAAAAAAATATCTACCATTCATCAATATATCAAGCAGAGCAGTTGACCGCAGAGTGATTTGTAAACAAAGGGGATATAAGTGTTATTTTAGAATGCAAAAAGTTGCATTCACGGCAGAAGATTAAGCTTAACTTAAATAGCTACTCAACAAAACTAGCTACATCCACCACTTTCATTGTAATGTTTCCAGTTTTGACTTAAATTTGCCAAAATTCAGTGTTCCCTGAAGAAGACAGTTGTTTTTGTAGTAGTAGTGGGTTCATACAACCTTTGTCTGTCTGCATAATCATGACTGCAACAGCTTTCACAGTCACAGCCCTCACATACAAAGCGTGACATGTTTCTGAATCAACACACTTTTCCTTTGGCAGCAGTCACCTCAACTTACTTTTTCCTTAGGTCAAAGCATAGATGTAAGCTCAATGAGTGTATGGAACCACTTCATTTTCCACATGAAAATGTAGATATTTCACAATTTATTGGAATAAACATACGAGACGCCAACTGTCTAGACTCAGCCGCCCGGACTCTCCAACCTGTAAACATGGGTGCCAGAATGAAAACCAAGAAGTCGGATGCACATGTGATTCAGAGGTAGAATGCATGAACCAGGGGTCAGAGTGAATTCTGTTCAATGGAAAACAGGTTGAGCTTTTGAGCTCTTTTGTTTACTGGCATTGCTTTCCCACACAGGTCTGTCAGATTTCACAAGAAAAACTACACAGTCTTTTAAATTCCCTGGAAACCAATGCCAGTAAAACTTTGAAATGTATGCAGGAGGATCAAGTCCAACTGTGATTATTTCTCTGGAAAACAAACACACCAAAACATTGAAACTCATTCATTGATAGCCTCCTTGCACACTTGTTGGAACAAGATGAAAACATGAAGTCAGCAATCTCCTCCTTAGCAGAAACAATAATTGTGTCACAGCAGAATAAACCAATTGATCATTTGCATTTTTTAAATTCACAACATCTCAAAACAAAGGCATCACGTGAAAATAAAGAAGCTCAAGGAAGAACGTTTAACAACTATGTTCAAACTGCCTCAGATTTTCATCTACCTCCTAAATATTTTTTTGGATATAATTATTCGTTTGTAGGAGAGCTAGTTTCTCAAACTAAAACCATGTGTTTGTGGAACTGCCATGACAGTTGATTTGTTAAGTTAATTCACATTATGCTGTAACACATCTGCGAATTTACTCCTGATTCTGTGCTCAGATTTTCATTGTAAAACTTGTAAGAGTGGATTAAAAAAGACAGTGCACCTGTGGTTTTGTAGTGATGTTTGTTAAAAGTGATCTTTGTATCCATTTTCTAAACCTCATTTTCTCCCATTCAGTCACTTTAAAATCTGTGTCATTGTGGGAGAAACTGTTAAAAACAATAGAAATGCCAAATGCCATTTGAGCTAAGAATGTACGTAAAGAAACCCTAACCCCAGTATTATAATATAATTAAGATAGGTGTAAATGTATTTAATATATGATCTTCTCAAAAAAAACATATTCGCATGGTTTCACATGTCGTTCATGTCTCACATGTCATTTTCGTTTCTCATCTCAGTTGTGAGGCAGCAACTTGCAATGAGTGCCCCGCTGGACAGGAAGAGAATGAAGCGTGCCTGACAGACCCTAAACTCCTGCTCTACTTAGAAACGAGTGTGATATGAAAGAAGAAAAGTATATAACCGTCAATGAGATCATGGCGCTGTCGGGATTGAAACAGAAGACAGAAAAAATAGAAGCCGGGACGAAAATGTGACTCAGGGACTAAGTGAGAAATCCAGGTCTTGTTTTGTGCGTACGATGGTGTTCAGCAGCCCCCATTTGTGGCCTCACATTTCTGGAAATTCAATCGCATAGACAAAAACAGTCAAACACATTGTTCAAAGGATAGAAAAGAATCCCTGATTGGACCTAGAAAGTGAAAGGAGATCTGTTTTCAGCACAGCTTTGCAATGAATTGTCTAAAGGAACTAAACAAAATGTTTGAACCAGTTATGAAATGGAAAAGGTCACAAGAAACAACAGAGGTCAACAACAATCACATTGTGGAAAGACATTCAATCAGCTGCCAAAACAATGTTCAGCTCATTCTTATTATTTGGCAGATGAGGGCTTATTACTTTATTGGTGACTGACATCAGAACCTGGTTAGAAGTTCATCTTGACAGTGTCATGTTCTCGATGAACTTGAATGCTTTTGTTTTTTATTGTGCGAAGGCTTGTCAGTGTTAAGTCAGTTATTAAAACTGTGACTACATTAAGAATAAACAGGAGGGACCAGTTAGCGTTAAATTAACTCAAACAGAAAATAACATCATGTAGGACAACAGTTTCATGCCTGAATTGAAAAGACCAGATCATTAAAACTCCAAACAGTCCCCAAGTCACAGAGCAAAAGAGGAGACCTGTAATTTTTAACTACTGCTGACAGACTCCACACGTCTGCTATAAACCCAAATTACAGTGCATTGGTCCTATTTGAGCCTTGGGTCTTATGCAGGCAAGAGTGTTTCTTCATGGTGCATTTATTACTCTCTCAGCCCCATTTTTTAAACCAGTTCCTATTACTCAGTATTTTTAATAGTACTATGACCGACCTTAATTTTTTGATTTGCTACGGAGGAAATTCTGTCTCAATTCAAAGATCAGCCAGCCTTCAAGTGGTCAGTTTTTGTCTATTCTAACTTTTTGATACCTTTAACATTTTTTTCCAAATATGCAAGTGCTTCTGAGGCTTTGACTATTTATAAATATAAAGAATAAAAAGAGTTGCAAAAATCATGATACCTTTTCAAGAAATTAACCCCAAGTTATCAGGAAATAATCTAAATACAAGGCAAAATGGAGATTGCATGAATTTAGACAAAAGTAGAAGAAAGCACCAGTATCTTTCAACTACTGAATTGATAGGTAGATCAAACAAAATAAAAGGATAAAAGAAAAAAAGGGTGGAAAAATAATTTTAACTTTCAAAATTATAGACCAGTTAGTTGAAAATAGTTCAATTTGTATATTCGTTGGCTTGGGGAAAAAAATCTAGTTGTATGTTGTGTGTCTCATGTATGCTCTTTCAATACCGTGGCCAGGACCTTGCTATAAATCAAGAGAAAGTGGATTCTGAATGTCAGTATTTTTATATCTCATCCACACCCAGTCACTGTATAATATCCTACTGTTTCAAATTCATCTGCACAAAAGAAGAACACAAAGGAAAGAATGTTGAGGAAGGAGAAAAGGAAAAGTTCAGAGGGGTCAAAACTTTACCAGAGGTTTCCATTTTCCATCAGGCCTCCCTCCTGATGCAGGCCTGTCATCACTCCCCTGTGAGGTCAAATACTATTGCTGGTTTCTCGGTTCCTGGCTTTGGTGATCAAACAGAGCTGCAATGTCTGACCAGGGAGGGGAAAAAAAAGTCTGCCACCCCTTCTAGACGTGCCATCCAAATGAACTGTCAAGACTGGATGACACAAAGGGCTCATATTGTAGTGTGTCATGTCAGCTTCCAGGCTCTAAATCCACAGACTAGAGCAGAAAGTGAATATCAAGCCAGCTATGAAGGCAAACTTTTCTTTCATTCTACTCCCAAGTTATTTTCAATCACTGCTACATTTTTTCCACCTTTACCTCCCTTGACCCCCACAAACGACTCAGCCTCCTCCAGACCTAAACCCCAGGCTACTCATTCGATTATTCTTTTTATATCCTCTCTTCATCTTTCCATCTTTTACCCTCCCTTCACCTCCCCTGCAGTTTCCCCCTCTCTGCCAGAGCATCTTTAAGGGAGCCAAGTGGTTACAGAGGCCTGAGAGGCAGCTGGTGGATGGGATGTGTTTCAGGAAAGAGCCCTGCTGGGGTGGCAAGTTCACACACCATGTTTACATCACTAGTGCAGATTGACTGGAACAGAAAGGGTCAGTTCGCCACCATAACACTATGTTATAAAGACAGAAATGTTTAGATACAATAGTGAGGCCCAATTTATCAGGGCTTACTAGTGCTGCTTCATCCAATTTTTGTGTATATTGTCTGACTTAAACAGAACGTTCTCCAGCCAAGAGCATTAGATTTTTTTTTTTTCATTTTGCATTGCCAGATTGTTTTAGGGAGTTTGTTTTTCCACAAGAAACCGACTTAAAATATCCAACAACTCCAGGTTCATGTTTCTTGTTCATGTTTCCGCTACCTAGTCACTGCCATATTTATTTCATAGTATACTGAGTGGTCGACAATGTTGCGTCGATCTTGTGTTGCCAGAAATTGTTGTTTCATTTGTGATTGAATAACATTTTTCTTGTGAGTTTGCTGAAAAAGCTCAAGGTCTCACTTAATGCTAAGATTTAGTCTCAGTTCTAAAGTGATGTTTGGTGAAAAATAGTGGCAAAATATTAAAACAGAACAGAGAGAGAATCAGAGAAGAGCTGCCAGAGGAAGACAGAATCAGGCCATTCTGGTGGAGGACTTTCCCTCACCGTCTTGCTCTGACTCGGCGACCTGTGACTCACAGCTAAGGAAGAATGCACAAAGCTGCAGGAGACCAAAGGATCACAGACCTCCGACTGAGACAACGCCAAAAAGAAACCTCAGAAGAAACAAAAACACACACACCCCTGCACCATCAGCAACACTACCTTCTCCTCCTTCATGTCTTTCCTGCCTTGTCCCTCTCGTAGCCTCTTTTTTTGTGTGGATGATGTAAACGTTGGTGAAGGTTTGCAGAATGGCCTCTTCTTTCATGCATTGATCCTGTTATTATGACAGTTTCTCCATGTAAACCCCACAGGTCTCATTGATGCAAATCCAAAATGCGCAAATGAAAAGGGGTTTACTGTACATACAGGGTGAAAAAATTCACCTTATTCCACATCCCAATGTTACACAGAAACAGCTTTGGTAGTATTTGATAGATGGCAGAGATGAAAAGCTTCCTCTTTTTTGTTGAGTTTTGGTGGGACAGTGACTTTTAATATTTACGTTTCACCTTACACATGATCTTTCAGCACAGTCAAAGAAACTACAAGAACCAAAGTTCCCAAATCTAAAACATGAATGGCTAGGCACATGATATAACGGAAGGGAAAACAATGCATTCTTTGACAACATTTACTCGGATGTTGGTTTTTCCCTTTAGCTGTTTATCTCGAGTTAGGGTTAGGGTTAGGGTTAACCCTAACCTATTCTGTCTCCGTCATCCACTTATTTTGTTTCTTTTTATTATCCTAACAATTGTGAGCTTTGGTATTTGAACCCAGATCGTGAAAAAAAGTGTCTACTCGAATCTATTTTGAGAGTTTTGTAGATTTCTTTCCATTCCAGTGGATCCTATCTGATATTTGACTTGCCCAGTCAAAAGTAGAAGTGTTAATGGATGGAAGTAGTAAGTTGTAATTTACCCGTCTCCTTTTAGTCGCTCAACATCTGTATCTTACAAAAGGACATATCTGTTGCTGTTCACAGTCTTCTCAGAACAGTCCTTGGCTAGACAAGGGAGGTAGCAATAAATACACTAAATCCAGCCAGTCTCCATCTGGATTTTAACAGAAAATATCAACTTTGCTTCAGAAACACAGATTGTGGTTATCTGGTTCATAAATCGTCAAACTTGAAAGGCTATTTCCTGGCTAGAAAGAGGTTTACTGCTCAAGCTAAATTCATCATTGAGCCAGTCAGAGAAAGAAGTAGTAAAAAAAAGAAAAAGAAAAAAGAAAAGAAGCGCTATTTATGCATAAAACACAATATAGCCTTGGAAAAATTACAATTTAAGTGTGGGTTACCAACAAAACTGACATTTCCATTCATCGCCATTGATCAGTTATCCCCGCATGGATGGTTTACTAGATTCCATTCATTTTTCATTCCAAAAAAGCACAACCAAAATATATTCCTACATAGTATATAAAGTTGTGTATGAAAAAAACACCTTCTTCTAGCAGAAATCACAATCCCTTAAAATATTCTCACTAAATCAAAGTACTAACAAAATAAAGTATTAACAAATAAATTAAATGACAAATTGCATCTGTGTCATTTTCTGGCCTAACATTACTGGCAAAAGAACATTTTTTGAAGCTTTTATTTGCCAGCAATTTTACTGCTTCCAGGATTCAGTGCAAATAAGGAAACTTATTTCACGGTATCTGCGGAATGGAAATAACTTTTTATATCAACCAATGGTTTGTGACAACTGGACCATGAAAATGGAGATAATCTGGCGTTTTTAATGGAGAAAAGAGAAATTATAAAATTATATATTTATATAATAATTATATAATTATAAAATTATACTGCAGAAATCTTGGAATCCCATGGGAAGCGAAATATTGCTGTTTAAAATGAGAAATATACTATATACTAATACATACTACACATACTAATATACTATACTATTATATCTTATACTATAAATTAATTCATAATTGCTAATGGGCACCCATTAACATAGTGTCTTTGTTGCAATGAATACATTGAATAGTTTTGGTTTGCATTTGTTTTCATCAAATGGAAAAGCAAACTTAAAGCATCCATTACAATCACAATACAATAAGTCTAAAATCAATTAGAGAAAACAATAATGAATGAATGGTGAATTACTGATAAACCTGAAGTGTGACAGCAATCCCTTAAAAGTCCATCCATCCATCCATCGTTCCATCTTTCACTACTTATCCAAAGTCGGGTTGCGGGGGCAGCAGCCGGAGCAGAGAGGCCCAGATGTCCCTCTCCCCAGCTACACGGTCCAGTTCCTCTGGGGGGACCCCAAGGCGCTCCCAGGCCAGCCTAGAGACATTGTCTCTCCAGCGTGTCCTGGGTCTTCCCCGTGGCCTCCTCCCAGATGGACATGGAATACCTCCCCTGGGAGGTGTCCAGGAGGCATCCTGACTAGGTGCCCAAGCCACCTCATCTGACTCCTCCTTATGCGGAGGAGCAGCGACTCTACTCTGAACTCCTCTCGGGAGTGTGATCCCCCCTGTAGTTGGAGCACACCTTCCGATCCCTGTCTTTAAAAAGATGGATCACCACCCCGGTCTCCCTGTCCAGCGGCACTGTCCCTGAAGCCACGCAATGCTGCAGAGGTATGTCAGCCAGGACAGCCTTACAGCATCCAGAGCCTTGAGGAACCTAGGGCAGACCTCATCCACCCCCAAGCCCCCGCTACTGAAGAGCTTTTTGACTGCTTCAGCAACTTCAGCCCCAGAAATAGGTGGGTCCACTCCAGAGTCCCCTGGCTCTGCTTCCTCATTGGAAGGCGTTTCGATGGGATTGAGGAGGTCTCGGGAGTATTCTTGTCACAGATCTACAACGTCTCAGGTTTAGGTCAGCAGCACCCCACTCCCACTGTACACAGTGTTGATGGAACACTGCTTCCCCCTCCTGAACAGCCAGATGATGGACCAAAATCTCCTTGAAGCTCATCGGAAGTTGTTTTCCATGGTCTCCCGGAACTCCTCCCTCGTCTGAGTTTTTACCACGGTGACCACTGAAGCCGCAAGCTGCTTGGCCTGCCTGATAGGACTCCTTCAGTTTGATGGCATCCCTCACCACTGGGGTCCACCGGCAGATTCGAGGGTTGGCGCCCTAACAGGTGCTGACTGCCTTATGGCTACAGCTCAAGATTGCCGCCGCAACAATAGAAGCATGGAACATGGCCCATTCAGACTAAATGTCCCCCGCTTCCCTCGGGACGTGGTTGTGGCTCTGCTTGAGGTGGGGGTTGAAACTCCCTCTGACAGGGGACTCTGCCAGACGTTCCCAGCCAACCCTAAAGTTGCGTTTGGGTCTGCCAGGTCTGACCATCTTCCTCCTCCACCATCAGAGCCAGCTCCCCACCAGGTGGTGATCATTTGACAGTTCTGCCCCTCTCTTAATACGAGTGACCAGGACATACAGCTGGAAGTTCGACAACATGACCAAATGGTCGATCAAAGAACTGTGGCCTAAGGTACGCTGGTGCCAAATGTACATATGGACACCTTTATGCCTGAACATGGTGTTTATGATAGACAATCTATAACGATCACAGAAGTCCAATAACAAAAAAACGCTCAGGTTCAGGTCGGGGGACCATTCCTGTTATTGCCCACGTGAGCTTTGAAGTCTCCCAGTGGAACAAGGGAGTCACCAATATGAGTGCTCTTTAGCAGCCCCCCTAGGGACCCCAAGAAGGATTGGTAAACTGATCTGCCATTGGGTGCATAGCCTCAGACAACAGTCAGAACCTGTCCCACCACCTGAAGGTAGAGGGAGGCTACCCTCTCATCCACTTGGTTGACCCCCAACGTACAGGCGCTGAGTTGGGGGGCAATCAATATGCCCATACCTGCCCGCTGCCTCTCACCGGGGGCAACTCCAGAGTAAAAAAGAGTCCACCCCCTCACAAGACGCCTGGTTCCAGACCCCACGCTGTGCATTGAGGTGAGTCCAACTATATCTTGTCGGAATCTTTCAGCCTCACACAACACCTTGGGCTCCTTTCCCGCCAGAGAGGCGACATTCCATATCCCTAGAGCCTATGGTCAGACCGCCCGGCTCACACTGCACCTGACCCCCTTGGTCCTTCCTGTGGGTGGTGAGCCCAGGGGAGGAGGGACACATGTCATCCGTTCGGGCTATGCCCGGCAGAGCCCCATGGGTGCAGGCCCAGCCACCGGGCACTCTGTACCGAGCCCTGCCCCTGGGTATGGCTCCAGGGGTGGGCTTGCGCCTGGGCAGGGTAAAACTGGGTCCAAATTTGTTGTCCTTCATGAGGGTCTTTTAAGCCGTGCTTTCTCTGGTCCCTTATTTGTGACCTGTTTGCCTTGTGTGACCCTTCCAGAGGCATAAAGTCCCCAACAACATAGCTCCCAGGATCACTACGATGCGCAAACCCCTCCACCACGATAAGTTGGCAGCTCAAGGATGGGCTCTTAAAAGTAATGAATGATTTTAAGGTGTGTTCCTTACACAGTTAATCTTTGTAGTTTTTCCTTTGTGTTTTTAATGCCATGTTTTTTAAGCAAGGAACATCTCACAATGTATAAGATGATGAGATGAT
Organism: Fistularia tabacaria; assembly: GCA_901007705.1. Lineage (NCBI taxonomy): Eukaryota > Metazoa > Chordata > Actinopteri > Syngnathiformes > Fistulariidae > Fistularia > Fistularia tabacaria. Next base: position 49,477 of record CAAKHD010009818.1, on the reverse strand, counting down.
ATGCTAAATATCAGGGTAAATTTATCTGAATTGAAATACAGAAACATCTAGATGGTTTAAAATTCAAAATGGACATGATTTGCTGGGGCATATATCTTCAAAATCTTAATGGTTCCCATTTCAGTTCTGTTTACAAGTTACAGATTTTTTGCAAACAATGTTTTGAGTAACTTGTACGTACTTTAGTTCCAGTTCCATTAAAATTAAACGTTACTCCCGCAAAATGTTTTGGTCTCCAGCCCTGTTTCTCCACATACGCAATAACAAACAATGTACAGACCTCTCCTTTACTGCCATTGCCTAAAAATTTTGCTCATGACCAATTTGGGAGCTGAAAAGCAGTTTGTTTTCTTTTCTCGTGGCACAAAGCCACTTTTAAGCATTTCCTCAAATCTCTTTTTGAACCAGCTCTGGTGTTTGCTGCACGGTTTCAAGAAATACCATGTAGCTACCAGGATAAGATAAACCTTGATTATTCCCTTCAGTATACAGGTCCTGCAAAATATCCGGCCTTAATGTTAAAAGGTCACTGCAGGAACTGATAAACAGCTGAAACAGCTGAGATTCTGAATTTTATTCAGCATTTTCTTTGTCTTCCCTGGCTGTAATGGCTTGCAGCAGCAATTTGTCAGAGGTTGGCAGCAGGATCAGAATCCTACCTTGCCCCCAGTTAAAATTGTTAAAAAAAAAAGAAATTATGTGCAGTCGTATGTAGGATGTCTAATCATTCAAATAACAAACGGCAGCCACTTTTGGTTTGATTCAAGTGACATCTGTCTTGGAGTGGCCTTCAGTACAAAGACTGTCACAGAGTCCTGAATCCCACATTGATTCATTCCTCACAGTTTCCACTTTCCATTCATATCTTCAATATTATGGAAAGATGGTAAATCCTGTGTTTCTGTCTCACTGTTCCAAAATGTCAGTTCAAATAAGCCACATCAGACCGAACTTTCACTCCTTTCAATAAGCTTTTATCCTAGTTACCATAGAAATCAAGCATGAAAACTTGAATCCTTCCTGGCCAATTTGCAGAATATGCAGGGGGAGTCGGTCATCCTATGCAGTAGCTGTTGGTCATCCGCCAGACACTTGGTGCCTTGTAAGAGTTTCTTTAAAATTAGCACCTTCATCATTCACATCCGTAGCAGAGCCTTAACCCAGCTAACACTGTACCAGCTGTGGCCCGATGACCTCAACCTCTTAGGAGCCCAATACACACAGGCACACACCCTTGTAGTGTGACGCCATGAATAAATGAAGGGTATGTAGGCAAAGAGAGGCCCACAAAGACAAAGACAGCCCTTCACCCACTCGGCATGATGTCCCGAGTTTACCCTTTCAGACGTTAATGCCTTCTTCATTTTAACCGCCAACGCCATGGCTACTCGAGCCTGCCAGGCCAATGCGGCAAAGAATTTCTCTCTGATCTTTTCTTTTATTGTATGAAGGATAAAAAAAACATGATGTAAAAAAAAGTGCTGCAGCCTAAACGTGCAATTTATGAATTTTATTTATGAATAAAGGATCCTGTTTGTCATTTGTTTTGAATGGCTGTTTTAATTTTTTACAGTTTTACCTGTTGAACCAAAAACAGTAATTTGTATTTAATTATAGTAGCCATTTAACTTGAAATCAACAAATTGATTAATATTCCTAGTGTATCTTTTGAAACCTGTGACCAGCTGTAGACTGGGTTACTGTTATCGTCTGTATTAATGTTAATTTTGTATCCCTGTGCACTGACTTTGATGAAAGCCAACGGTTTACATCTGTGTAGTGGTTCAATGGCAACTGGAAAAAACACAATGGACTCTTAACATCTGCCCCCCACCCCCCACCACCACCTCAAAACAATAGTCAGGGCGGGATGTTTCAAAGATGATTTTGCTTGTCATTCTTTTCAGTGCCTTTTGAACGGCAAAAGAGGGGAGTCTGTTTTGATTCTGTAATTTATTTTGTCGTCCCATGACTCGTCTTACGAGAATTCAGATTTCAGTATTCTTTATATGCTGGAACCACTGTAACACTGTCATATGTGTGTATTTGTCTTTCCTGTTTTTTTTTTTTTTTTTTTGTCCCTCTAATGTTGCTGTTGCAACACCCGAATTTCCCCTATGGGGATCAATAAAGTATTATCTTATCTTATCCTATCTTACTTGTCAACAAAGAGAAATTCACGCATCAAGGCAAAAACAAGTTTCAGAGCTCTGGTCGTATGGTGGCAAGAGATACTGTATGTCTGACTCACACTCCTCTCTTTCGTGGGATATTGTTTTTCAGGTCAGGAGCAGGAGACAGAGTGTGGTCGCCAACAGTTATTGAAAATGGCAAGACAAGCCCGTACATGGAGCCTGACTCACAGGTAAGCACCGTTTTCACAGGCTTTACTGAAACAAAAGTTGCAGACTCTCTTTGAATGACATTCACACCCACTGGGATTGAGTGTTGCTTAAACTTCTCAGGCTGCCAGTATAATCGGCACTCTGATTTTTTGGGATGTTTAAAAATACAACTTACTCACAAAAGTTGAAAGCAGGGCTAACAAATGATATCAGACGGTGAAGCTATTGATGGCCCTTGAATTTTTTTTTCCTCAGTGAAATAAGCAGGATCTTTATGTCACACCAATCAGCAACACTGAATAAACTCTACAAATGAAGAAAAGATAATTAAATTGAAGCACATAGTTGGTTCCAGTGTGAAAAGTTTGAGAGCTTGCAATCGTTTCAAGGCTGTATTTGCTTATCATAGTTTAGATAACCATTGTTATTTTATATCAGTATCAATATTTCACATGATCAGCTCAAAATCCAGGACTTTGCTTGAAATTACAGCAATATAATCAAAACTTCAGCTGTATTTTCAGATAATGTCACCAGAAAATGATTTTTTTTTTTTAAAAAGAGGAAGTCTTCATCGTCAATAACAAATACAAATTTTAACTCAGCATCAGGGTTTTTTAATTCTTCACTGTAAATAAAAGACTTATAAACTTTGGGTCAAAAATGTCTGAAACAGCGAGGGAAAATCCATGCAACACGAAAAACAATTGGACAATTTACAGGAAACCGTGTAACTTCATGCCGTGTTAAAGCTGACTGAGTGACTCTTTTGTTTTAATGTTGTCATCAGTATCCAAAGAAACAAGCCTAACAATCTCTTGGTAGCGGAATACGTCCATCATATTCAGCATGAGACAATGTATCAGCCTGTTTATTAGAATCGCTTTAAAATAGTGTCTTGATTGTTCTGCAGTCATTTTTGCCAAATGGATATTCAAGGCCTAATGAAGTCAGACTCGCAGATTATCTTTTCCAGTGTTGATGGGAAAATGTGTTTCAGAGAATGAACAAAGTAGGAGACCCCCAAAAAAGGCACACAAAAAAAACAATGGGTAGCTTGGATATGTGAGTCTTGATTTTCATTTTCACGGGTGTTTATTCTTATTTTGCAGTCCAGGACATTTGTCACCTCAGAGAAGCCTACTAATTTTGGGGTAGAGAAAAAAAGAAAGAAGCTGTGATTCAAAATTTCCTTTATCAGGGATTGGTGTAATGTGATTAGGATACCAAGCCTAAATAGCTCTTACACAAATGCATTTTGCAGATATCATTGCAAAAAATCAAATTGAGTGACATTCAGAACACACTGTCTTTTTTAGATTATACTGAAATGACATGTGAACTGGTAATTAAAAACATATTCATAAAAAAACAACAGCAAATACACTGCAAAGAGCGAGCACAAAGTGTTTTTATAGTTGGTCTTGCATAATCTTTGTTTACAAGTACACGCCCATGAATTTTGAACTTAGTCTGATCGCAACATTTCACACATAAAAAAATATCTCAGAAAATAATAGCCTTAAATATTGAAATAAGAGCAGTAGACAATAGAAATTATTTTCTGATTTTTGCATATACAATTGAACTCATCAATATTCATCTTATGCCTTTGAAGTACAAATGCACCAGATCCGAAACCATCTGTTTTGCAATCTCTATTGTCAGTGTAAAGTTTGCACTTCTTCTCTGCAACTGCTTTAAACTGCTTCGATCTTGGTTTCATTAACATGGCAAAATACCACCAGGGCCTGAAAGGAACCATCAGCTGCGCTTGTTTATACAAAAACAGACAAGCATGACGGGTTTGTGTGTGCATGTGTGTGTGTGTGGATCGGGTGCTTGGGGATGATAGGAGAGGGGCAAATTTGTGACTTTCACTCACTATGAGCATGCTCTCTGCAACTTGTCATACAGTTCGTTCCTCTCTATTGAGTCTGTCAATGTTTTGTGGTCCTTAAATATGTGAACTTGATGGAAACTAAAGAGTCAGAGCTTCTTTAGTGTCAGACTTAGGTGGATTATTCTTAGCCTGTAAAGACAAAATGTTCTGTCCCCTGAGTCCTGTAAGAGAACCCAGTTTTCTCTCATTCCGTTTTTTATATGCATTGATATATGCATCAAAAGGGGGGATTGACACACACACCAGGGCACTGGTGTGTGTGTCACTGGCTGAACCAGATCCAATCTATACTATGTGATACTCTTGGTCCACTTAAAAAATGACTGAGTCAAATTGCAGGATGGGAAGGACTTTTGAAGGTTTTCTACAACTCTGTCAGTAACTTGCAACTCACCCCAACTATATACCCGCTGTGGCTTGACTGAGCGGAACATCTGTGTCTTATGACTTCAGCTGAAGCTGTGCACCCTAGATTAAAATGCAAACTGAAACCATTTGCCAAGACATTTCAACTTAACACAGCTCAAATGTGGAAAATGTGCCACATTTTTACAATTTACACTTTAAGGTTTAGTGTTTTCCCCAAGGACACTTCGACATGCAAAGAGGAAGAGCTGGGAATCAAATCCCCAACTTTCGGATTGGAGCGGCCGCCCGCTCTGTCAACTGAACCACAGCCCTAACAAAAATAATAATAATAATAATAAAAATGATAATAATAATAATAATGGATATTATTATTACCAGTAGTACAAGTAGTAGTAGTAATAGAAGTAGTCGTAGTAATAGCAGAAAGAGTAGTGGTCTGTGAAGTAGGAGTAGCAGTAGTCATTTTAGAGATATCGTTTAGTGTTATTCATTTTACGCACATTAAAAATAAATACCTGCAACTTAAAGGAGGAGGATGTTAGAATTTTCTTTCTACAAGGATGACTTTGGGAAACATCTTCCTTCCTCGTTGAGATGATATATTCAAATTAAGTAGAACATTTCTTTCACTGAAGACATGAACAATGTTACTTCTAATTTGTAGTGAAACACTTACCACTGAAAATCACATTGGGATATACCCATTATTCTCAGTGAAAGTGGAACGGCAATGAGTTTGTGGAAGTCTAACCACCAGATTTTGATTGAGTGCCAACTTTGTTCCCCTCGGAAGACAAATGAGTTGTCATCAGACGCTTCGGACAGCTAAAGAGCAGGGTGTCCTTGAAATGTAGGATCCAAGGCCATATATTACAGAGCCAAAAGAAGTGCATGGAGTTATCAGTCATCAGGAAGAATTTTCTGGTGCTGCTGAAAGACCTGCCTCGCATCCACCCGCCTTTAGATTCTTTCATGTGGTCTTTCTCTAAATGCCTGGTCTCATCTGGGACAACTTGCTTCAAAATTACGGGAATGGACTTGATTTCATTGAATGACATCAAACAGACATTTTTAATTTCCCATGTAGTGACACTCGCAGAGCATATTACGTTTCTCGTCAAATTGTCAGTCAGAATCTATTTTCAACAACAGGTCATGACGGAGAAGGCTATGGGATTTTTGGAAATGCTTTTTTATCTTTGTGCTTGATCAGTTATACCCCTGGAGCTGTGTCATGCGCAAGTAAAGTACTGCCAATTTCTGACATTTTTAGGTTTTCTTGCCTTTTTATTCTAGCATGGTAGTTAGAAGCAGGTGGGAATTGCTTAAGAGTCAATGTCAAAGTGAATCAATGTTAAAGAAAGTTTTTGGGGATGACAAATTGGGACAGACTTCATTGACATTATTCAGGCTACATATATTGCATCTCGAAAGTGCTGTGGAAAGAAAGTAGAACTGAGAGGTCATGGCCGAATGTCTTGAAAAATTCTGTGGCTCTGTTTAAATGATTGATAGGGGCAAATCATCAAAAATAACAATCTTCAAAGTTAGAAGTTGTTTTATTTGGTTTGTTGGCATTTATGATAGAAATTGGTGCATGATGTGAACAAACAAAAAGTTGAAAACTAGAAATTGTAGTTGTCTGAATTCAAGGTTTAGTAAATGAAAGAAAAATAGATAAAAACAATCAAGGTAGCAGGATTAGCTTTAACGTACTGGTCACCAAAAGGGTTGTTTCCCATGAAGCTTACAAAATACGGGTATTTTACTCGTACTTAATCCCTTGCCAGGAAATCTCAGTCCAGTGGAGCATTGCCGGTAAGTCTTTTTAAGAACTCCACATACACTCACATGGCAGTCCTTTTAGATCTAAGACCTGTGACCCCTCTTATTTACTTGTTTGTGTTCACTTATCAGCCACTAATCCCCTGAAATGTCCAAATCAGTCTTTTTAGTGTTCCTGATGAGCCCTGCCCTCCTCTTCTTCGCTGTCAGGGTGCTGGGAAGCAGCTGTAGTCACAGACAGTTCCTTTATTATAATGTGGATGACATCCATTTTCTTCCTCTCTTTTTGTGGTTCTGTTTGTCGAAGTATCGTTTGTGAAGTACAGATGGTTGCTTTTTGTTAATCTTTTTTAACCAGCCTTATTTCAGGTCAGGGTCTGAGAACCTCAAAGGACAACCAGATATAAGGATAGACCAGTAATGCATTTGAATAGGTGATGTCTAATGCAATGTTATTTTATAATATATGACCATTATTTTTTTCAGTTACCGTATTTAATATTTGTCATTAATGTCACGATGGGCAAACTACAGTGACTTTTTAACTTTGATTACAATTTTTTTATTAAACATCTCATCAGAAAATAGTGCTAAGATCACCAATCAGCTGCGCACAAACCCTTTGTCACTGCAGGCTGGGGTTTATGAATGGTCATTCTTTTGTCTTCACTTGAACCACAGACGTGACGGATCTGTAAATGGACCAATTAGACATTTATACAAAAAACTCATGATTAAATTAAGCTTATTGGCAGTTTTTGGCAGTTTTTTCTTTGGAATCCCTTATTTTGGATGTGTGTGTTCATTTTTTAGTGAGAAACACTGTAATGGTAATTATCTCAATCTCATTTAAATAATTGTTGCATCATATATCATTCTGCAGATGCAATGTAATTAAGATAAGACTGAAAAAAATTGCTCTAATCAGTTCTATACAACATACTGAGAACCCAGGCCAATTAAGAATGTCCCTCTGACCTGTACCTGCATTTTGGACATTTTTGCAATAATCCTTTCATAGACTTTTTTAAAATGAAAATTGTGAATGAAGCTATTTTTTCAAAATTAGAGGAATTTAATGAAGATATGTATTTCATTCAATCCTGGTTTATCTCTCTCAGACCCCGCACCCAGAATTCCTATTTTGAATTTCTGCCTTTTCGCTTGCCTTGTCGACCCTTTCCAGTCAGTCCACCTCTCATCTGAGAGGTTCCCAGGGCCAGACCCAGGGAGTCGTAAAGGACTGGTTTGTGTTTGGTTAGTGGTGCAGAGCGCCATGCAAAAAGCTTCATTTTGAAGGTCTGAGGGGATTAAACCAGGCAGGAGAAGTAGGTGGCTGGGAGTCGTCTATGTGCGGGAAGGCTAGGGTCTCAGCCCTCATTTAAAGGCAGGCATATGACTTCAATTAAGATCATCCACCTTTTCCCTCCTCCTTCCTCTCATCAACTGTGCCTCTCATCAGACTCTTTACCTTCTTGGACCATGTTGTGGGACAAGGTAATGTCCCACATGGATTCCTATGTGAATACATGAAATGAAAAAAATAACTAAATAACACGCTCTTTCTGTCTTGTATTTCTAGCCTTTCAGCCTTTGTCCCTTGTTTTTCTGTCTTTGGTCACACTGCCATTAATAACACATTTGTACATGGTCACTCCCCACTTAAGTATTTGCAATGCTTGGTTGCCACTGTGAAAGAAGAGCTGTGGAATCAGATAGAACTTGAAATTTATGAACACACAATATTTGTTCTAATAGCCAGAATTTTCTCCATTTATGTATCTTTTATGTATCTACCGGTATTGTTTCTCCCTCTGAGCCAGAAGGAAGTCAAAATTAAATAGTAGCTTGCTCAAGGGTGAGATATTTAGAAATATTGTTGATCACACAGATGGCCCTTGGCTGCTATTGTATTGTGTCAAGATTACGTTTGAGATTAATTGAAGATGCCCCTATTTCCATTCTTTCTTTGCACTATATCTGGAAAAAAAAGTTAAACCCAGGGATTAAACAAAGAGAATTATCTAAACCCACACATAACCCAGATAGGAAAAGCCCTGATAAATAATTTTTAATGAGTTTGTTTATAGGCTCATTTCAGTAATAAAAACAGACAGAATCACCATACCTGTCGAGTATGTTACAAACTCTCAGAGATTCTGAATGTCACCAACCTAGCATTTTTAGAAAGCAAGCGCCAGATATGCTGCCTCATAAATCTGCCTTGCAACACAAGAGAGGAAGAATTTTTTTGAGAGAGAACGACAAAGAAAAAGGTGGGAGATGAAAGTTTGAGGGTTCAGCTCTTCTGAAGCAGAAGTAGAAATGCTGACTGGAGTGTAAAGGAGAAAACTACAAAAGATGTTGTTCTGAAAGCAGGGAGAGACCTAAAATCCACAGGGGTTGTACTTCTGCCCTCTCATGTCAAGGATCTTTTTTTTTGTCACTGAAGCACGATAGTTTATCAGGAGCCATTTTCAAAAATAGATTAATACATAGAACCCACAAGTGCTGAAGTTACAAAGCACATAGTTTTTGGATACTGCAAATGACACTATGGCATATATTTTGGAGCTTCTTAATAAATGAATGTAGAGCTTTTCTGAGGGATTTTTTTTTTAAACCACTCGAGAAACTTTGACCGTGTGTGCAAGAACCCCCCCCCCAACACAAAAAAACAACAAAAAAAAAAAACAGATGAAAGTATTGCCCATATCATGGTAACATGGCTCGGATACTTATCAAATAGATTGAAAGGGTACCACTTAGCACAGTCACAGAATTCTTTGGGTATGCTATTTTCACCTTAAATCTGGACCATAGGTCCACCCAATAACCACTTGCAAAATGTTATATTCTGTTCAGAAACTAGCCTCTTGTGAGGTTTAAGAATAAGATAAGATAATACTTTATTGATCCCCATAGGGGAAATTCGGGTGTTGCAGCAGCAACATTAGAGAAAGAAAAAAAAAAAGTAACAGGAAAGATAAATACACACATATGACAGTGCAAACACATATGCACGTAAGTTACCATACATTCCACACACACGTATACATACATTTTTATACACATACCCATACCTACATAAATATATATATATACACATATACACAATATACACGATATACACATATACATACACATTTACACATAGATAGAACACATGAGCAGAAATAAATAGATTGAATGAACTAAAGTGACCCGTGGTAGTTATGGGCACCACACGTGTGAGTGGGTGACAGAGTGATGGGGTGGCGGTAGCACAGATGCCCCCCAGGCAGTCAGAGTTGTGTCCCGTCCAGACTGCTGTTATACAGTCTGATGGCCGTGGGCACAAAGGAGCGCCTGGACCGTTCAGTTCTGCTGGGTGGGATGAGCCTCTGGCTGAACGAGATAATATTGTCAGATATGTGATATTGTTACACACTGAGCCTTTTGTACAAAGCACTCCTTACAAACATTGACATATCTCAGCACTCTGGAGTAAACACAGAGCAACTGCAATCTTTTTGTCTCTGTCAATCACTCTGACCTACATACAACAAGGGAGAAAAATACTCAATTCTGCCCTCATATTACAGTTGTCTGATTTTAACTCAAGTGTTCTGAGTTATCTTGAAAAAGAGAATCTTGAAATTTAAGATTGTGACCTCCAACGCTCATATCTAAAAACCTGTCTCTAAACTAAAAATGCCAGTCTTATCATTTAAATTTTGTTTTTATTTTTTTTTAAATTAATTTTGTGATTTTTTTTTTGTCAATTTTCTTGCCTATTTTAAGATCATTGCAACTAATTGTCTGTTTTATTTATGTATTTATTTTTATGTTAAGTCTTTTCAGAAAAAATTAGATGGTGGTTACTCATTTCTCTGATTAGAAGATTCTGAAAGCACTCAAATGCAATTCTTGAGAATGAAAAAAAATGGCCAATTTGCCCAAAAAACTAAATTTGACCCTGAGATCTACACTACAGGTGTGCACAAACATGTAATTTCAGATTTTATCGAGTTTTTATCTTGTAAATATTTATATTATCAATAAATGAGCTATGTTTAGGGAACTTCAAATTTAATTTATTGCTAACAATAATCTCACAACCTCCTATTTGTATCCCATGACCTAACAGGGTGTGGGGGGAGGTTGAGAAAAAGAGTGCAGTGTCAGAGGTGTGGTTAGCTTTAAAAATCTCTACAGCTGTTATTAAAGATCCTGGTTATGCAAGGGGTCATGGTGGTTCTTTTACAAGTCTTTTCAACTGCAAAGCATAAGATAGATGAAAACAACATTCTTGGATGTCTCTGACAGATGGCTGAAAATGCTTTACTCAAAAATTACCAGTCTGATTTTTTTTTAGCCTGGGATGCAGCATTAAACTAAGGTCAGAATCCAATCAGATCTAGAGCAGATATGGTTTAAGATTGAAAACAAATGTCCTGTTTGTGACATTTGCCCCAGTGTAAGCAGTAGAAGTGTAGTAGTTTTGTTTTCACATTTGCAACACTCATATCAGCAAGACACACCCACACAAACACATGTATGTTATGCACACATACAGACACATTTACATACAAAGACACATTTATGTGTTCACATCTGTATCTTTCACATACTGCCTTTTATTGCCCTATTGGTCTAGCATGTGCTTGTTTTATACTTATGTTACTATTTAGTTACTGATACATCTGTTGTACTATCTAGCATTCACAGCGGGCATTAACAAAATAATTTCATTGTACAGGGACTCATGTTTCCTTACTAAGCATATGACAATGAGCACTTTGAATTCTTGAACTTAACATATAAACATATAACGTACAAAAATTGCCATCTATGTAACCGTCTGCTCACAATAACACAGTATTCAATTATTGTTATCTGCGGGTACTTATCTTGCCTAAACTTTAAAAAGAATAAATAGGCTCTAAATAAGACTAAAAGGCAAATTAAACCATTTGAGGAGTTACTTGATCAAAGTTGGAAATAATAGATTGTAAACACCTTTTGACTTTGAAGAGGTCACCAGAAATGGGATTGCCATAAGAATTTACACTCGCGCTGCACTTTTCAGTGATCAGTTGCATGATACTGATGATATAAGCTTCCTTTTTTCAACCTCAGCTTGCATTCCTTCTTTGCTGGCAAACCAGGGCATAGGCACAGAAGAGTTTTAAAAGCATTACCAATGTGGTATTCAATCTGTTCAGGGATTCTAAGACCCTGTAATTTTGATCAAATACCATTATTCCTCGTAAAGTGGTACAATAACTTTACATTTCAAAATCTTGAAACAGAACAGACACACCATCTGTGCAAATGAGGTTGAAGAAAATATGGTTTGGCTCGTGGCAAGATCAACAGTTTATTTCTCTGGGGAACCCAGGGAGAGCTGGCTGTTTTTGACATCCAGCCCAAACAGGGCTTGGCTCCGGGGCCGAAGCTGAATCCAGCTCTGACATCCCTGCCTCCCCTTTCTGAACCATGAATTTGTGTCTGCTAACATTGTTTTTTCGTTTTGGATGGTTTCTGGACTCACTAATATTGTGGTTCAATGTTTTGGATAAAAAAAGTAGAGGTTTTAAATTCACATAAAGCAATCAGTCTTGAATTAAAGAAGAGTAGCAATGTCTTTCGGATTAATTCCCAGTTCAATATGTGAGCTTGGCAGAGACCCGAAAAGTGCCTATTTCAGAAGACCTGTGTGGGTCTGCATGTGTGTGGTCCCAGCAAGGACTGAGGACAGGACGACATCCAGCAGACCACTGAAATGACAAGGGTGCTCTATGGAGAGACTGTGAACCACAACCTCCTGTGGCTTTGGCACTTTAAAATAAGCAAACACACAACACACATGCACACACACAGGTTCACCCATTTCAGCGATTTTAGGTTACAACAGTCTGTTTTGTATCTGCTTTCCCATCCTGCTGCATTGCTTTACTTATAAACAAGTTCCTTAGTCCCGTCTTCAGTGTTTATAGTCCTAGGAGCCCTGTGAAATCGTACATAAAGACTCACTATCTCTAAAACTCAAATACTAAATCATAATCATAGGCGGAGCCATGATCTTGAGCTGTGTAATAAAAGTTTATCTGTAAAGTTCAGCCTCTGAGACAGACGAGCCAGGCAGTAATGTGCTTTATCAGTGGTATGCTGATAGCTGTGTGTAAACACAGCAGGGTTTGATGATGTTACTGTAGACTTTGTGCAAATGCATGAAAAGTGTGTTGACCCCAGGAAAAAAAACAAGAAGGAAACTTTGTGGGTATACCTTGTAGGTATCAGTGCATCTGCCCCGCATTAGTCCGGTAAATTTTTCCAAAGACCAAGCAGAACATCAATGATTCAAAAGCCTCTGAGAGATTATTCATTTAAATCATGGGTTATAAAACCTGCCCAGTTCATTGAGGCAGCAGGAGAATTTACATATGTTAGCCAGAAACCTCCTTAATAAGGTTCAAGATTAAAGAGAGAGACAGAAAAAAGGATTAAAATACTGCTGGGTGTCAAAACTCAAGGCTGCAAAGCCTTGTGTAGAATGAAGTACATTTTTGCCTCTAAAGGATTGTGGTATCCTCACCATTGACACAACCAGTTTTGTTTACTCATTCGTTTTACATTTTACGTTTTCATTTCTTAAGCCAAAACAATTTTTCATCCTGTTATCATCTCTTGTCTTTTTCTTAAAACTTTAGAACACCTGTAGCTTGTCCCTTCCTTGGTGTTTGTTTTCCCCCAAGATGACGTAATGTTTTGGTGCTTCTTGTTGTTTCAGGGTTTTCATCCCATCACTAGTGGATATGCCGGTTACACCCGTAAACCCTCATACACCCCAGAACCCCAGTCTCCACTTGCTCCCCAGCCAACTCAGCAGACCAATGGACATTCCAAACCAAATAGCCCCAGCTATGGATACGGGAATGGAACTCCTCACTACAACAGTCCAGCAGGACTATACACTCACAATGGCAGTAATGGAGACCGATCTCTGTCAAGCAAAATGGGAGGCCTTAGTCTCAGTGCCACACACAGGTCAGGATGATAGTGTTTTTTTCAGGAGAACAAACAATGGTTCTAACTGTGTCTCATAATCAATGTTTCCTTTGCTTTTTAAATTTTAATTCCAAATGTTTTGTGATGATACCATTCAAAAATAAAAAAAACAAACAAAACTTAACTAAATAACACAAAACAAAACAAAAAAAAATGATGATCAGCCTTCAAAAAATTCCTCCGTGACACAGCAAACTAAGTCAGTGGTCATGAAAAAGGAGATATGAAATTCCTGCTTGTTTATTCCATTTAGAATTCTAATTTTAGACTGTGTGTAAAAAAATGTGTTTATGTATATATATGTGTGTGTTTGTGAGTGTGTGCATATGTATGTATGTATGTATGTATGTATACACACACCTGTATGTGTGTGTATAATTCATTTTTATTTATTACACCAAAGAGGAATTTGTGAAAGCTCCCGTGAAGATACTCCCTCCTACCAGACACCCTAGCAAAAAGAGAGACACCTTTTATGTCTTTTACCTGGACAAATGGCTGAGTGCACTGAAAAAGCCATTTATTGTTTTGCATCCCCTCAAGTGGGTCATAAATGTCTGTGTTTAGTCTGCTGAGTTCTCCCCTTGACTGCCCAGCTAATTCCTACTTGATGAAAATGCATAGAAAAAAAAGACCACAGCAGTGTAAAGAAAAATCCCAACATAATCTGAAGACAGATATCCCAAAAGGTCAGTCAAGCGCTGAGCATATCAACCAGCAGTCCTCCTCGTCACACAACACTTTAAAAACTTAAAACTTAAGTCATATTTCATGACTGCTGATTGTCCTCAATTCTTGGTTCAACTTGCAAACATGTTCTTTTATCTTTATGGTATTTTTATACCTGAATGGTATATCTTTGAATGGGTCAAATGTAGTTTATGCACTGATAAAGCTGTTTAGAGGATTTACACAATTTTTTCTAAACTTCTCCCAGTAATGAATTATATTTGTGTATGTAGCAGGTCTAGTTTTGTCATATAGTGAAGTAAAATAAAGTGTTCAGTGGTTTGTCAAGGGGACGCCCACTGTTTTAGACTTTAAACCCTTGCTGTATTTTGTTTGACAGAGCTATCATTAGCCATACATTCTGCAAACATGGAGGAGGTGGTGTTAGTCTCCATTACTTTTATTATTTTTTTCAATGCATTTTCAAGAAGTTTGTCCGTTTGCCTTGACTTTACTGTTTTTTGGGGGGGCTGTTTTTTACCTGTAAATGGATCACAAATTAAACATGTTCCAAAAAGTTAAATGGATTACACTACTTAAAATCTTTTCATTTGTGTTTTGATCCTATCATGATACCATCTGAAGTGTTTGCAATGTCATAAGAACAAATGCAAATTCACATTTTCAAGCCTCTATGTTTCTTCGGGTCAGAACCTTAAATCTTATCCAAGTGAGTGACTGATTTCTTAAAGAAATCACATTCTCTTTAGCCACCTTGTACCTAGTCATCGATAATTGAAATATATTGTATTAAAAAACTGTCTTTGTCTCCTTTCAGCCTGGAGCCTCCAATCAACTCTAATGTTAGTTGTAATGGTGTTGATACTCAGTCTGATGTCTACAAGATGCTGCAGGACTGCGAAGAGCCCATCACTCAACCCAAACAGTCAGGGTCCTTCAAATACCTGCAGGGAATCCTGGAGGCTGAGGATGGAGGTAAGCATCACTTAGTCTACTCATTTTATCCATTCATTATCTATATCGCTAATCCTGCACTCAGAGTTGCCAGCTCTCCTTGGGCAAAAGGTGGGGTACACCGTGGACCAGCTGCCAGCCGCAGGGCCACATATAGAGACGAACAACCAATCACTCTCTCAATCACAAATCTGGGCACTTTTGGAGTCTCCCATTTACCTTCTGTCTGTTTTTGGATTGTCGAAAAAATGAAGGGCCTGGAGGAAACCCATGTCTAAAATGTCTCACTTAATCCAACACCATGATCTATCAATTTAACCAAGTGTTTTTATGCCTGAATCTAATAAGAGGAAGGCAATAACATTCATTCTAAAAAATATTTACACAGTAGAGTTGTTTACATCATCTTGTGACCAGACTCCTTGTGAGTTAGATCATGGGGCATTGATACTGAATGCCAAAGGCTCTTTTACTTTAAAACTCAATGTTTTAAAGTAACATGACTAAGGGTCATTGCTGTGAGTGAATGGTATTACGGTTTGTAAGGAGTGGCAACATAGCACAAACATAGCACTCTCAGTAAGGGCTGTAGACCTTTATCTGTAAAGTTGATAATGGTGAGGTGACAGTCATCACCCCTCACCTCAGTAAGCCTCTGGTGATTGTGAAGGGGGGTTTGGGCTTCACCTTGGGCCAATAATGAGGTACATATCAGTTCACCGAAAATGAAATTCTTTTCAAATCTTTCAAATTCAAATCTTTAAAACATATCCTCATAAACACAATCTTGAGCATTTGGTGCTTTGGCCCAGCAGTAACTTTGGCCAAACTGCCATATTTGATTCACAAAGTAGAAAAAAACAAATTATTATTAAATTAGCCATTATTATTAAATAACCTATTCAGAATGAACAAGGGATTTAAAGACTCCATCATGATCAGATATAAGCTATGAATGTTCTACATTGGCAACACTCTTCATTTTTAATTTAAGAATACCTTTTTTACTGTATTAATACTTGATACTAATCATTTTCCTAGCTCTATCTAAGAATTATGTCTAGATCAGTGCTTCTTTTGCTTAAGGCTCCAGCCTAACATTTCATAACAGATCTAGTGTTGAGTGACAAGAGATTATCTATTATCATGAAAACGGCATCCCTTAGCCTGTCAGTGGTACATATCAGCAAGGCACTGTAACAAGTTGCAAAAAAAAAAAAAAACTGTGTGAGACAGAGGGCATCCCCAGATACCCCTTTTGTATTCAGTACCTGTCAGAGGTTAGTTTTCCCAGTTAAGAATCAGAACAAGATGGATGAATTATTGCTGAATTACAAATCAGAAACTGAGGGGGGGAAGATGAAATGCGCTGGATAATGTCAATGTAGGAAGAATGAATATTCAAAGTCCCAGGTCTTTTTTCTGTTGTTCTCCAACAGTACCATTCAACTTTTGGTTTCCTGGGCTGTTTAAATTTTCAGATGTAACAATGATGAGGAGGAGGAATTGTATAGGTGTGTATAAGACACACTAATACAATTCCCAAAACTGTATTTGAAATTCCTGTCATTTCTATTTGTAGTTCCAGAGCCATGCGGTTTAAATGTCTGGGTAAATATTTCTCCAGGTACAAACAAAGCTCAGGATTCCAGCCTGAGGAACATGTTTTCCTAGGCCAGCTCGCCTCCCTGTCTCATTTGAGCTTGTCTGTCTGTTTGACATAGTTTTCCTTTTATAGAAAGATGAGGCCAGTTATGCTCGAGGATGGAAAGGGAAAAAGGAGAAAGAGTGAGAGCAGAGTGATGGGAGCAGGAGAAAGATGAAATGCTTTAAATAGCTCATGTAGCAATGAACAGTTTAGTGAACAGCAATGAGAAGTTTTGTAAGGCAATTTACTGCAAAAACAACTGCACAAAAAGGACAATTTAGTGGGAAGTATGGTTTTCCTGTTTGCCTCTTGACTGTTCAGCATTCCAGGTTTTGAGGAGGACTCATGTGATGCTGTGATGCAGCAGAGCAGTGGCTAATGCTCTTGAATAAAGCCTGTCTCTTCAGATTCCTTGCTTAAAGAAGTGGCTAATGTTAATACCTAGATGTGTTGGGATATCTAACTAGGGAAATTGTCTTTTTTAAGCAAGGACATGAGTTGAAATCATGGGAATAGCATAAAAAGAGATGGCACGACTATATTAAATGATTGTATTCAAAGAAATTAAATGAATCATCTGGTCCTACCTCATCATAATCCTCCTACCAACCTAACAGGCATATTACCCCCAAATCGAAGTAAAGTTTAAGTAAAGCTTATTTTTTACAACCTAAGTGAGCTGCTACTGCAGTGAAGCTTGAAGCAGTTGCAAACTGATCCTATCACTGATTCAGCACATACTTAGCAAAAGACCAGCAAGTGAGGCACAAAGATAGATGGTAATGACAGACATAAGTGGTAACACACTGTCTTTCACTGCTGTCAGTGGTGTTTAAGCTTGAGCTTAGGTTTACTTTGGGATTATTTTAAAAGGTACCTATCTCTTTTTCAATGTTCAGGCTGATACTTAATCTATGTTGGAGTAGGAAATGCTTCGCTAGTTAAATGTCAAATGGACAAGCAATCCACCATTTTGAATGATAGGTCATAGTTAAATGTCCATACCTTACTTTCGTGCTTTGACAGCAGAATTTGTTTCCTTTTGAAGACGAAAGCATCTGTTGAAGAAAAAAAAAAAACCTCATCGTCAAGGCTTTTAGAGGGATACCCAAGGAGAGTGCCAGATTTCCACTTCCTTTGGCTGACTGGATGGCAATGTGGTGGTGATTGAATAGTAATGCTACATGCTGAAACAAATGCAACACTCTAGCATCCTTTAAGGTTGATACTCTCTTAGCTTTAAGTCCAGTACTGGGTTGTAAAATCAATATGATTTTATTTCAAACTGAAATGAATCTGCTGTCCAATTTTCCGTCTAATACTTAAGTTGTCTGGCGAGGCTTGCTGTTAAAGATAGCTTCCCTTTGAAAATGTTCAATTTCTGCTCCAGCATCAGCCGATTTATGATACAATTTTTTTCCCGCAGGTATCTGCTCCAAAAATGAACTAATAATAGTGTTCTATTGTGTATGTATGAGTGTGCATGTTATTATATTATATAAATCTGAGTTATAATAAATCCGATGGCGTAGCATAGGAAGAAGACTTCCCTCTTCTTCCATATTAATTTCAAATATATTTATATCTGAGTAGAACTGACAATGTAGAACTTATCATATTGATAACCCAAATTCATGCCAGTTTTGCATGTGATCTCTTAAAAAATCATGTTTAACTTCCGCAAAAGCAGTCCACAAAAATGTATATATATAATTTCCCACTATAGCTGCGATTAGAATATATATATGTGTATGTGTATGTGTGTGTGGGTGGGTGTGTGTGTATATAGATATACATTTCACTTATTTATGTTAAATTGATCACATTGTTTTGGCTTCAAGATATGTTGCTTTCATAGTTGAAAGCTAAAGGTTTCAAGAGGAAGGGGATTAAATACCTTTTTTCCTGTTCTACTGTTTATACGGTGGATAATAGTTACAGTTAATGAGACACATGGTGGTACTAATGTTATTTGGGGTGAAATATTTGTAGCAATGAATAAGTGTCTACCGAATAAAATATGGACAGTGTCTTTATTTGGCAACACAATATACACAATGTGGTTTTTAAAAACCTCTAGTAAAGGCGAAAAAAGCACTCATTCACTGTTTTCCTTGTCTACTCCTGAGTGTGTTCTTAAGGTATTTATTGGTCACCCTTCTCTCCTGAGAAAGTCACCAGCCTTCTGCATTAAAACAAAATGTTCCATTAGTAGGGGTCATTTGGTTATACAGACATCAAACCCATAAATTATCAGCCAAATGTTGGCTCTTAAAACCAACCCAGAGGAGTTGGATGCTGTGATAGGTGGGTTGTTGGCTTAAAAGCCTCTGCTGGCATGTCATTAGTACCAACACTCAGAGCCCTCCAAAAAGTTAAGTATGGTGTCTTACAAACAGTTTGCAGAACTTTTACATTATGTGGAAGAAAATCTGCAAGAAATGGCTTTATGTCTTTCAGTGTTCTCTGATGCACCCTGCAGTGTTGGCAATAATTAAGACTACAAACATTCATCATCAATTAGTATCTTACTAGCATGCTATTTGTGCAATTGTCTATAGGCTCCCAATTATTTCCTAGAAGATAATAAGGAAGTCATTTTAGTCAATTTGAAAATGTTTTGCTTACTTTGGTTCTCATGAAGTATACTAAGGTCACACTCTAACAAGAACAAACATGTAAAACTGAAAACTGCTGATTGACATCACTTAACATACATTAGGAAACTGTTGAAGAAAATTTCATGCCATATCGGCAGGGGAATAAGCCATTAATAAAGTTAATAAAAAGCTAATAAGAAAGTATATTCTTGATACAAGAAACTACTTGGCCAAAATGTCAGTGGCAGATGTCATGTGTACTAGCAGAATGGTGTGATGTTCAAAGTTTGAAATTAGGACATTTTCCCGGCCTGGTGTCTTGACAGGCTGACTTAGGAATTCCTTCAAGCAAAAATGTAACCATGAAGACTTATAGCCTATTTTGTTTTTTTCCCCCCACAGAATTATACATTTCTTGCCAAAGTGCTGCATTTCGTGACACCCAACATTATAAATCTCTTCAGCATCAGTATCAAGAGAGAAATATAAGGGAGAAGCTTATTAGCGGACAAGTGTAGACATTCTGTTTGTAAATTCATGCTGCAAGGTCAATGAAAAAAAAACTTTGTAGAAAGTAGCGTTAGTAGTGTGTCTCATGATGGAAGACTCAGTTGAATTATTGGAGTTGTGATTGCACATTTGCCTTTGAGAAATTTGAACACATTTGTGATCAGGGAGAACATGCCCAGATATTTCCAGATGTATGATTGTCATTTTGACAAAACAAAAGTGTCACAGATATTACATTGCAAATGTGTTATTACCATTACATTCACTGTTCACAACACATTGTTTTTTTCCACAAGACTGATTGAAATGTAGGCTCACTTGTTCTGTACGTTGGACATGATAGAATATGACATGCCATGACAGAGAGGACTTAATAGGTAAACTAAAAGTCACACAACCAAATAGAAAGAGAATTGGCTCTCCAAAGCGGGTTTGATAGGTTTAGCAGACACAGTGTGTATTGCTGTGTTACTTTCTGGTAACTCCACTGTGTCTTCTGGCTCTAAAGGTCATTAGACAGCAGAGGATAATATTCACCACAATGTTCAAAGGCCTCCCCTCTGGAGTTAATAATCCCTTGTGCACTGTATCATATGGCCTCGGGTAGAGGTGAATGCTCTCTCATCAGTCTTCCTTAAAAGCAAATCTTTCTGCTTACATGTTGACATTGTAGTGGCAGTTCTTTAGTGAAATAAGATAATCCTGTATTAGTTACAAAATGGTGAGAGTGGGTGCAGGAAGTGTCAGATCAGCTACATTTTTACACTTGACTCGATTTGCTTTCATTTCTGCAAAGTTCCAAGGTTCCCAGATTTCAGTTCACATATAAACTAAAAAAATGAAACAATGGAAGTAATAGGGGCTTTAAGTTTTATTAAGTATGAATGAGTATGATGATATAAGTATGATCACATAATCCCAGCGAGACTAGTAGTCTTTCTACTGACAAGGTAAAACTTGCTTTTACAAAATTAATCATGTTACACTATTCCCTCTTTGTTACAACTTTATAGTTGGAGTGAAGTTATGTTATAGAAATTTGGTTCCTCTTCCCTACTGCCCTTGTTTAGAAATCATAAATATCTGTCAGTTAATTTCTGTGTACATTTAAGTGTTGTGGTAGAAATTTGTTGTGAATTTTAATTCCCTGCTCAGATGTCACTCAGTGAAAGAAAGAAAAAAAGAAAGAAAAAAAAAGGAATATAACTCTTTCTTTTCATAACCAACCATAGCTGAAATAAGCACAATGCTGCCTTTTACCCAGATAACTGATAGTCATCCAAATTACAAAATGCTGACATGTCCTGGCCTAAAACATTATAATCAGATGAACATCTGGAAGAATCTTTTGAACTGACTTTCCATAAGTTTTATGAAGATCAGATTGCCATGGTTAAGGCTTTCCACTGTTTCTGATTCAATTAACAGAGCTGACAGACATTCATGATGTGATTGATTAGAAACTTTAAACAGTTTTACACTGCTGTCTCAAGGTTTCTTACTAGAACAATGTTAAGACAGGGCTTGGACCTTACAACCAAAAGTAGTAACACAGATGTCTATAAAGAGCTATAGATGATTGTGTCAATTTGTACCTGTTGCCAATATTTGGAAAAGTAATCATGCAAAATGTGGCTTAAAAGTAAAGACCATTATTTAAGGTATAACTTTAGCTTGCTTGGTGCCTTACCTTCGCCATGACTTCATGCCAGCAGTATAACACATGCCTGTGAGGAGGGTTGGAGATTGAGAAATGAGTCAGTGGAGAAAAGAATCTGACACTGATACCTCCTAGAAATGTTTATTCAGGGTAGCAATATTTATCTCGATCTTCTACGATTCTATAATATACCTGTGAATCAGAGTGTTCTCAAACTTTGCAGTGGAACTTTGTATCAATCCCTCTCAGTGCCAACACACTCATACAAATGCACACTCTTCTGCGAGCCAGAGCAACTTTTCCAAGAACAGGAATTTTGAGTCCCCCTGAACACATGGAAACAGAGGCCCACAGAGGTTGGCAATTTATAGTTTATATATGCTGCCCTAGTTTCTGGGTGTTTTTTTGCTTTACTTTCCAAAGTTGTAATGTTTATTTTGTGGTTATTTTGTTATTCTAGGTGTGTCCGCAACAGAAAGAATGAGAAACCTGAAGTCACCAATCCGATCTCCGATCCCCAAGCTCGGGAGCCCAATCCCTAGCCCCATGTCTTGTCTCCAAAAGCTGCCCCAATGCACGCGCTGCTGTAATGGTATTGTGTGAGTATTATGCACATCTGCTTTGGGTGCATCTCATTTATACTTTGTTTTGGGGGGGTTATATCAGTGCCAAGAAAAATCATTCCAATATCAGTTTTCCCCAAAGAAAATCCCATGCATTCTGAAATGGAAATTTTATTTGCTAATTTATGATGTAATGCATTTATAATTATCTGTCACAAAAGATACAATATTATCAGTTGTTGTTTTTTTGTCTGATTTGCTAAATTAATGACTATCTTCAAATTCTAACTGTCCCATTTCTTTTTATCCAGAGGTTTGCAACAGTGTGAGCTTTTTTCGTTGTCAAATCAATTGCAAAGAGAAAAAATACACATTTGCTTTGTTGTTATGGACTTAAGTCAAATTGCATGTTAAATGAATTTATCAGCAAAAACCATCTTATTAGACAGAAGTTGAAGAGGTAAAGAGATTTTTAAACACTGACAAAGTTCATAATAATATAAACAAAAACAATCATAACCAGGGTTCATAGTTTCTAATAAAACCCCTTTTATTACAATGTTTTAGTCATGAACTGTATGAGGTGAGTTAAGGTCTTTTTCTGACTTGAATTCAAATAGGTCAACTCCTTTAGGCTCACAAGCACTAACAGGCCCTTTTATAAATACTCATGGGAAATGTCTTCCATTTATGCAAAAACATTACAACCACACTTTCCACACTTGTCTCCACACATACATGGGCTAATATGATATAAGCATTGAGCACTTATTCAGGCTCACATCTGTGACAAAAAAAGTCACATGAACAGGTAGTCACCCCTCTGTAAAAACAGCTGATGATGTCATTGTTGCATCACACTTTAACAAGCAAGCTTTGTAGACACTTGCAGGGCACAATACGCCTGTTGTGACTTGGGAGCATTTTACAGCTTTTCAACAGTAAAGACCACTGTGTCTAGGGTTTATATTGTACATAAAACAGGCCTTTAACTGGTGTCATGGATCTCCGTTCTACAGAGCAGGCTTTTTTTAAAGGATAACATGTCTTTGTGACTGATTCAAGCAAAGAAACCCGTATTAAAAGTGGCAAGCTATCAGAAAAAAAACAACTTTTCCATTTCAGCCCCTAGGTGTGAGTGCATAAACTCTCCTCAACTTACATATGCTCTTAGGGGCTTTTCTTCGAAAGGGTTCTGTACAAATATAAGATGAAAAGGCATTTTCTTACATGTAAAGATAAGGGAATGTTTATAAGAAGTAATCGGCAAGTCAAGAAGCAAATCAAATTTCTAAAATTTCCAACTTTTCGGTTTGTTTTTCCTGTTCACTGCAATGAAAGAAATCCTGAAACCTACTTGAATATAGTAATTTAACAGTCAAGTTAAATACCTGGTGTTGAAGACCCAAACCATGTCTTTCTTATCTATATTTTATATTGGCCAGAATTTGGGATCGCAACACCTGAAATATGTAATAGCTGACAACACCAAGAACAACTGATATATATTTCTTGTGGGGAAATTAAATCATTGACCCAGAACACAGTTGAAGAATAGAAAAAGTTTTCGAGTCTAATGCAGTCGATGTCCCGAGAGATATGAACAAAAGTGCAGTCTGGTGGCCTTGGTTATAAAGTGAATCACATCACAAACAGCTGCTAGTCTGGTGTAGGTGGGATGTTAGCAATGATAATAAGCTGTCAATGCAGTGAAGGTGCCCGAGTGTCCTCCTGTAACAAATTCTCAGCAACGTTATTGTTGGCGTTCAGAATGGGAGGAAGGACCGAATAACTATTCAGAGTTACGTCTCAAGAGGAATCATCCTGTCTTTGTTTTCATCACGGAAGAGCAATTTATTGTAGGCACCAGATGTCCTCTGCTGCCTCTCCATTATTTCCAGATTTGTTGAATGCACGCCTCGGGAGTCTGACTAGTCTCTTCATGTCTTCACCCAGTGGAACCATTGTGAAAGCCAGGGACAAACTCTACCACCCCGAGTGCTTCAAGTGTGACGACTGCGGCACCAACCTCAAGCAAAAGGGCTATTTCTTCATCGAGGAAAATCTATACTGTGAGACCCACGCCATGGCACGCGTCCAGCCCCCTGAGGGCTATGATGTTGTTGCCGTTTATCCCAACTCCAAGGTGGAGCTTGTGTGAGAAGGAGCTGGCTGCAGTGTAAGATACTGGGAAACAAAAATATGCGAGATTGGATCTGGGTATCCTAGGGTAGATTTATCAGGCTCTGTCAAGCAGGAATGCTTATCTTGGATAAAGGATGGTTCAGAGTCTCAGTTCAGTATTTCTACACTGACAAACATGATGATTGTAGTGTATAGTGAGCATATTGACACAGATTAAGTTGACAGAATAAGTTTTGGATCCTGTGAGAAGCCCAAAACTCAAATCATAGAAACACCGACTAAACACCGCCATTGTGTACTATGTACTGCCTTGAAAGTTTTCATCTCTCAAAGAATCATGTTTATTTTCACTACAACCAGGTTTCTTCATCTATTTTGATATAAACAACAGTGACAAATTAAAGGAAAAATGTCACTGTACCATGGAACAATCTGTGCTTGTGTCCAGATCTGTTTTGGAAGGATGACTAGCAGCCTTTCAAAAGAACGGCACTTGCATTGCGGTGGTGTTTAGAATGGTCTCACGGGTTCTAGACTTTCAGGAGTTAGAACAACTTTTAAACTGCACAATATTAACATAATCGGCCATCTTCATTCTAGATACAGTGCTTTTTTTTAATGATATATGATGCTGACATCACAACCTAGAAATGAAAACCTGAATAAAAGTGCTCAGCTTGCTGCCTGCTTGGAACATAGCTCTAAAAAAAAAATCAGATCACATATTTTGTATGTATCTTTAAAGTTTTCCTCACAGACAATAGAGATACCATCAGGGACATAACTATGAAATGCCAATGCTGGTGTAGCTCTCAGAGAGTTAAAGCTCACACTCAATTGCATAATAGCCCATATGTTCATAATTAATCAAAGCTGACCTCAAAATAAATGAAAAGGGGATACATTGAGGACAGCCACAGACTGCAATTGATGTTCCAAACTCAAATGTGCCACAATGCGTCTTAAATTTTTTAAATCAGAGTTACACAAATCTATCTTTTGTTCACACTGTAATTTACCAACTGATTGACTGATTGGATTTCTTAGTGGTTTCATTAAGCCCTCTAACAAACCCTGTACCAAATATAAGCAATTACCTAATTTTTGATGTTCAGATAGAAACTGATTTTATCAACAGTGATATCACATTTCTGTCATTTAGACTCATATAGCTGCCCCCAGTATTATTCCCCTGATTTGCTGATTTGCCACTAATCTGCACATCTGCAACCTCATATCCATAACACAGCTATAACATATTACCAGAGTATTCAATGTGCATGTATTAACGGCAACATTTTTCATAATATTTAGCGGCTAAATTTATGCAGTGTGAAATGACTTTCCTTCTAGCATTACGGGAACTAGAGATTGTATGTGAGTGTGTATGCACAGGTGTGCGCACGTGATATTGTGTTAAGTGTTAGGAGACTGGTGTTTTTTGGAGATGAACTATGTAGAGGCATTGTCTCCAAATCATTAAGGTTGTAGTTGTGTTCAGCACAGCAAGAATGTAAAGGTTTAGTTTCGTATTTTTCAAGTCGGGGTCAAGGGATTTAAAGGATTCACTCTCTTTTAGCATGCTACAGTTTCCTATTAAATTCCTTTTTGCTCACCAGTTTTCATTTTTTTACGTCTAAAAGGTTGAAAATGTCGGGAATATCATAAGATGATTTTCACTTTGCATTTTCTTCTTATTCTAAACAGTTGTAAAAAAAGTTTAGCAGTAATCCATTACACAAATCTCTAATGGTAAGTGCCTGGAATGCTGGACAGGTAGTGAGTTTCTATAGCCTCTCCTAAATCTAATCCATATGCCAGAATGCAAGCTGAACCCCAGAAATATAAACAAAACCCCTGTAGGAGAAATCCCAAACAATCTGTTTGAAACTCAAGATCTTCTCGAGAGTCGCATACACCCCAATGCCATGACAGCAAACTAATACAATAATACATCAATTACAATGCAATGTCTTAAATGAGAGCAAATAAAGATTATCAAATCTCATGATACACAGCCACATACTTAAGTTCTTCTGAAGCACCTGACTGAGAGAGGAATTTCTGCTCCCACTAATGTTCGCACTGAAAAATTCCTCTTCATTAAGTCAACAGCACAAAGTTCACCGGGTCTCCTAAGTAAAAACACCCAAAGATGACACCAATATGCTCTCTCTCAAGACCTTTACTTCAGAGAAAAACTCTTGGTAATGTCACAGGGGAAATGGACAGAACTGGTGGAACCTATAAACAGGGTTCTCTACAACTGTTCAACATATGGGACTAATATTCACTTTGTTTAGTGTTTGGACCCATTACTTAGATACACTGCAGTGTATGCAGTTGTAGATTTGGAAGACGGAAGGAGACGGGATTGTGTTCCCTTCAAATCATTAATTCTGATTTCTTGTCACAGCCAAGCACATGAAGCAAGTAAAATATACTTCTGTCACTGCATGGCCATCTGTCTTGGATTGTTTTTTTGGGAATAATGCTGTTTTGAGTTTGATAGCAAGAGTGATTTTAATCTTAATCTTAACTTTTTTTCTCACTAAACTATTTTTTCTACTTTGAAATGAGAACGAGAAACAGGCTTTTGCTTATCAGCCTTTCTTAGATATGGGATGTTGTGTAGTTAGCTGTTAATAGGTCCTCAATACTTTTGATGTAAATTATGTTAAATTTATATTGCTTTTTAATTGTTTCTGTGTATTGTACATAGCTGTTTGCTGTAACATATAGAAGATGTAACTCACACGCCTTTCATTACCCTGTTTTTAAATGATTTCCACAACAAATCATCCTCTTGTGTGTAACTTATTGCTCTGCTTGAACTTGTCTTTGTCCTGGATATTCTTATTTTCTATTTTTTCATGGTTTAAATAAAATGGGAGTTGCATTAAAACGAAGGAGGTTTTTCCACTGGTGTTATCGTGCATGATTTCCATCAAAAGAAAAGTTCCAAAAATGCATGCTAAGTAAAATAAATATATACAATATTGATTTTTTTTTTTTTCAAATTTTAACATGACAATTTTTACCTTCAGGTTAACAGCTACCCGCCTGAAACTGTTCTGTTTTAACTCAGGTTAAGTCAGGTGGGCTACTGTAGGCCAAGAATATAAAGTCCAGGTTGCGAGGAAATCGATGCTGAGATGTACAAAGTTTTTGAAGTTCTAACATCAAGGGGTTATCAATTTGATTCAAAAACAGAGCAAAGCATGGGCGCATAATATATACCTCATTAGTCTTAGATTTATATTATAACCAGATACTTTGTTGATCCTGTTTCTTCATATTATTTCTGATAGTGGGTATTTTTCGGTCTTTCTAAATTATTTAAATAAGCACTAGAAAGGACATTGACGTCAAATGAAAATGTATGCTTCAAAAATGTATTTGTGTGGAATAGAACGAGAAAGACAAGCTGAATAGCCTCTCAGGACTTGATTATTTCCATAATTCATATTCTAACTCCCACCATTCCCAAAGACACTTGTTTTTCTCATTGTGTATATGTTCCTGATAAATTGCATATATCCTCAACCACAGCTCATCTTTAATAGATAAATTAAGTTTTTCTTTTTTCGTAACTCATTTTCTCATGTTTAGATGTACCGTGATAGAGAGCTGTTACGCCAAGACTAATTCCTGTGTATATTGTACATATGACGTATAAAGTGATTCAGAGTAAATTTGATGCCTTACATTTTGGTGATAAATGGTCACTTGCTTCTGGTCACATGTTGAAGGTACGAGAAATAATAATCTCTGCAGTTAACCTATCATGGATGAGCCAAGGGGTCTAATGTCTTCCTCAACACTTCGACACACTAGGAGGAGCCAGAATCGACCCAGGATTGCTCGTTTCAAGGGACAAGCCCCCTACCTCCTGCGCCACACCGCCCCAAAAGTGAAATAAGTGAGTAAAAGAATGGAATCAACTCAAAATGACATCCCCTCTGATGTCCCCAAAAATCAACAATCCCTTGGCCCACAAATTATGCTGGAAAAGGCAACTGTAGGGAAATGCGTGTGTCTTTGTCTTCCACGACCTGTAACCTTATGCAATGCATTGGCCTCTTCCAGCCAGTTGCTGACTATTTTAAATCGGGACAGTGCCTGGTTCAACCAGGTCTTCTTGTTGTTGGGTTCATCTTTCATTGTGTACATCCTTGTCGCTCTCTTTACTCACCTAAATATGTGTGGAAATTTTCTGTCTTCTCACTGCCTGATAAAAAAACACAATTATATATATTTTTTTTAATTTGGCCTTTTTTTTTTAAACATCCCATATATATTTTGGACTGGTCAAAATCATTTCGAGGCAGTTAAAAGTGCAGTTCAGAGTGGTTTCAGCAATGGAAACCTGTTTTCATTTGTACTGGTTGTAAAAATAATTTAATCATAAACCCTTGGGTAATTTAATGTTGGATATGAGAAAGAGAACTACAGTAAAATATCCAGCTGAAAAAAAAATGACATACTTTATTGGAATACTGAGGACGCATTCTTAAAAGAATGTACATTCTGACGGAGGAAATTACTTGGTGTTGCTCCCTTTGCTGGACTATGAAGAATAAAGTTATTAATTAATTAATTTATTTATTTCATAAAGCAAATAAAGTCATATCATGAAGTCAATCATAAAGTAACAAAGTAGATATGCAACAATACAATAGATCAAATGAGAAAATGTATGGCGGGGTGGGAGGGTTCCTTGAAATGAGTATCTCAAGTGTCAAGACCCTCAAGCTAAAGGGAAAAAATCAAGCTGAGGATATTAGTTTCATCGGTGATACCAGGCTTTTCATTATCTCTTGAGTTCTGGAAGGGTGGAGCTTAGGCCCCTCTCCGAGAGCCGGGGTCATAGCTTTGGTACTGCAGTAAGCACCATTGACTGATATGATGGAGTGAAAGATGCTAAATGGTAGAAACTGAAACTTTTTTTTTTTTAATAGATAAATCTCAAGTCCCACAGGCGAATGATTGATGCACGGAAAAATTGGATTCTACTCAAACAGATGAGAGAATTGCAACTATCATTCAGTTAAGGTCTACCCAGTGGTTTCTGAAATTGAAAAAGCCATTCATCACTCAAGAGATATGCCATAATATTTAATGCCGCAGCAATTGAGATTTAACCAGCCCTCACTAGATCTTGCTTCTATTTTGTCCTTGATTCTGATTAGGGTCTAGAATATTAGCAGGTTTGAATTGAATGTGGTTTAAAAGTTCATTTTTGTGAATAACTGCAATGTATTTCGGGTAATTCTCAATTTCTGACAGTTGTAAACACATTGGCCCTGGCACAGAATGTCAGATCTACAGCATATACGGCTGTAATGAATAGCACCAATTCAAGGACTTTTCTAATTAAAAACAGGCAGCAAGAGGGTATCTCATTATGATGGGAGGAGGGTGAAGCAAAGAGGAGTTTAGCATCAAGTCCATCCCACAGCATGGCAAGAGAGGGAGTTGTAAACTTCCATTTTTAGAGCCATGCTCTTCCCTGTCCTCTTTGATCTCTCATACCAGCTTCCTCATCTCGTCTACGTGCCTTCCCCTTCAGCAATCACTGCATTTTTCACGTTTTCACCATCATTTAAGA
The DNA here is from genome assembly GCA_901007705.1 of Fistularia tabacaria. Taxonomy (NCBI): domain Eukaryota; kingdom Metazoa; phylum Chordata; class Actinopteri; order Syngnathiformes; family Fistulariidae; genus Fistularia; species Fistularia tabacaria. The sequence goes on along the minus strand of CAAKHD010009818.1, from coordinate 19,641 downwards.
TGCCGCGTCACTTACCACTAGTTAACTTGCAGTGTCCATCTCACACTGGCTGTGGAGTACCCCACAGTGACCTTCCCAGGTTGGGAGACTTATCAAACACTCATTTCACGTTCCTCAACCCGAAGTTCTGGATAAACAGTTGGGTACCCCACATGCTGCGTGCTCACTCTCTTGCATTTGGGTCCGGCAATGAGATGGACCTCAAAGCTGTAAAGCACGAGAACAGCAGTTGTACCAGGGAAGAGGTAGTCCAGAGAGAAGCAGAATGTTTATATTTTTGTGCTGTCCCTAGGCATATGTGGCAAGGTCTGCAACCACATTACAGACTGCAAGACCTCCACCAGCATCATCTGCTCCACAGACAGCTTACCAGACAATCTCAACACCTTCAATCCCCTAGAGACCTCCAGCAACAGCACAGAAAGGAGACACACACACACAGGTGGACCATACCCCATCCCCAGGAAAACAAAGCACTGAGGAAGATCAACCCCCCCAAGGCAGCAGGAACAGACAACATCCATGGGTGGGCCCTCAGAGCATCTATCAACATGCTGGCTGATGTTCTCACCTCTTTAACCTGTCCCTAATCCAGAGCACCATTCCCTTCTGCTTCAAGCCCCTTTCCCAAGGAAGAGCCGACCCACCTGCCTGAATAATTTCAGGCCAGTCAACATTACATGTTTTGAGAGAGTGATGCTGGCCCACATGCAGGGCAGACTACAGGACATGCTGGATCCCCAGCAGTTTTTGTTATTGACCGAACAGGTACAACGCCACACCTGTTAGACAAAGACTCCTTCATCAGGATGCTCTTATTGACTACAACTCCTCCTTCAGCATGGTGGTAGACCTGAGTCAGTGAGAATAAGTATTAGGACTTCAGCCACTCCTCTGGCATGTGTCCTCAGCCCCATTGTTGTCACATCTTGTCTTAGCAACTGGACTTGGGTTTTTTTTTCTCTTCAAGTCCTTTGACCTCTCAGCTGAGAGAGATTAAAAGTCTAGTTGTTACACCAAGATTTAACAATGATTAACCATGACTTGGATGACTGAAAACCTAGACATCCTCAATCCCATCATCTTCGTCCTGTTCACCTAAGACTGTGTCCTCTCCCACAAGGATAACCTAAAATTTGTTGTTAACACTGCAGTGCTGGAAGCATCACTGATGGCCTACAGAATGGATCTGATAAGATAATACTTTATTGATCCCCATAGGGGAAATTCACAAATCTGGCAAGTCTGGTGTGATGGTGCAAAGACAATGACAACACTGTCTATATGGACAAGACAAAGGAGATAATAGTGGACACGAGGAAGGAGAGAGGACTTCATTGGCCACTATTAGGTCACAAGCAGGAGCTTAAAGTAGGGAGGGTGATCAGCTTTAAATACCTTGAGACAGTGTTGCTCCAAGAGCAACTACACTATCAGAGAAGGCTGAAGAAGTTTTGCATGTTGCCCAAGATCCTCAGCAACTTCTACAGCTGCATTGTTGAGAGCTTCTTGACCAGCTGTATCACCATCACCGTGTGTGTACAGACGCACCACGGCTTTGGACCGCAAAGGCCTGCAGCAAGTGTTGAATGCTGCGGAGAAGATCACCAGGACTCCACTATCCTCTCTACAGAACATATACCATTGCAGAGTCCAACAAGAACTGTCTCCATCCTGAAGCAGTGACTTTTCGCACTTCTACCCTCAGGCCAGAAGTACAGATGTATGAAACGTAGGACGTCAAGACTCAACTCTGCCATCAGGCTCCTAAACAGCTGACAGGAATTTACAATCATGGACTACCTAAGAAAAATAAGATGCAGTTGACTGACAAAATTTCAACATGCACATATTCAATTTGCACACTCATTACTGTACTTAACAGTTTTCATTTCAATTTTTTCTGGAGATTCTCAGTCATCCAGGTCATGATTAAATCTTGTCAAAATCATTTTATGGCAACTGGACTTGAATTACTTCCCTTGAAGACATTTCACCTCTCATCAGAAAGGCTTCTTCAGTTTGAATGGACTGTGGGGAATTTTCTTTACATAACTCCCAGGGTTGAGGTCTGGTCTAATTGGAATGGCTTGTTAGTTCAAAATGAAGAAGCAGCCAAGATGAGAAGAGAAAAGACTTCAAGGGAAGAAAATAATTTCAATTTGTTCACTCACTGACATTCCACATTGGTTGTCAAACTCGTCAAACAGCTATGAACAACCTCTGAATATTCATTGCCCAAGGTAAACGGTCAACCCAGATGCCCAGCATGCATCACTGCCTTCAGTGATCGCTAGAATAGTTCACTCAAGCCATTAGCCACAGGGTGGTATGCAGTAGTACGATGCATGTTCACTCCACAAGATTTTGCAAGTGACGACCAGGGCTCTGACACGAACTGGACCCCTGTCCGAGGTGATATCCAATAGGATGCCGAAACTTGCGACCCAGGAGGAAAGAAACACAGTGCCATTTCTGAGGATGTCTTGGAAGACAGAGTGTGTGTTAGCAGGTGTGTAAAACCTTGTGAAAGAGGAAGAGGGCCCACTAGGTCGACATGCACACGGTCAAAACGCCTTGACAGAATCAGATACGGTTCGAGGGGCAGTCTAGTGTGCTGGTGAACCTTCACATGCTGGCAAGCCAAACATGCCACCGCCTGATCCTTGACGCCCTTGCGGAGGCCAGGCCAGTAAAACTTGTAACTAACCAGCTTCACAGATGCCCAAACTCCAGGGAGTGAGAGGGAGTGAACTGAGTCAAAGACTTGATGGTGCCAAAGCACTGGAACCTTGGGGTGAGGACAGCCAGAGGAGATGTCACAGAGGAGGGCAAGACTACCTTCCTGCTCAAATGCATCCTCTACTCATAGGTTTGTGCGCGTCGACCTAAGGGCGAGGGGTCACCCGGCTGGTCAGCAGCCATAACTGAGAAATCCACCGAGTGGTGCACAGGACACACAAGCACATGCGATAGACAATCGGCAACAGGGTTTGACTTCCCAGCCACATGCTAAATGTCACTTGTGAACTCAGAGATGGCTTCCAGGTGGCCCTCGTGTCGAGCAGACCACTGCTCAGTCACCTTGGACATGGTGAATGTCAGCGGTTTATCGTCCACATAAGCTGTGAAAGAGTGACCTTCCGACAGGAATGTGAAATGGCATGTTGCCAGGTGCATGGCCAGCAACTCCTGCTCAAAAACTCTGTACTTGCGTTCACTATATCACAGCTTGCAGCTAAAAAATGTGAATGGTTGCCATGTATTCGCCACATGCTGTTCTAGTACCACCCCTACAGGTATGTCAGATGCATCAGTCATTAAAGCAATGGACAACATGGGTGTGGGGTGGGCAAGGAGGCCAGGGGCACCATGTGGAGAGGCGAGGCCCATGTGGAGTGGCCTTGGGCACCATGTTGAGTGGCGAGCCCCATGGGCTGTTGGACTGTCTCACTATCCCCAGGAACTCTATGGTACCAAATTCCTCCTTAGCCGTGGCCAATATTATAGCATCAAAGCCACCACGCCCGCACAACAACTGGTGGTCCCACAGTGAGAATGAAATGCTCTACAGTGTGTTTAGCAACCGCGGTGGAAAAGTAGGGTGTAGTGAGCGAGGGAAACTCCACCAGCAAATGTTGAAAAACATCACCCAGTGCGAAAACGTTAGCGTGTATTAGCGGCCCGGCTCCCCACCACAGACGGGAAGGTGGCGAAAGACACAGCATCAATTAAACGGCTTGTAGAGCAGCTTTTTAATGTTTTTATTTTGCCTTTCGTTGTCTTTAGTATCATTACTGGCTGTATTTGTCCATGGCGCATACATATAACTTTTGCAATTCTGTTCGCAGACTGTTCCATTTTATTCCCTTCAGTACTGTAACTCACAGACCTTTATTGGCACCACAACTGCTGCAGCTTTTTGCTTTTCATGGAGTTGGTAACCTTGAAGGGGTCGGACTTTCCTGACAGACCGCGGATTACCTACTCCAGGGACGACTCAGTGACTCTGTGACAAACTGGATGAGCAACAAGCTAATGTTATGCACCTACATGAATACAGGTCCCCCTCAATCTTTGCTTTCACAAAAATGTGGCTGAGCAATATTGATTGGAGAGAATGCTGCGTATTGATAGCTTTGCCTCTGAGACTGGATCAGGACAGTTTGGTCACTGGGAATCATCAAAACGCCCAAGAGTAGTTCCAACGCTCTTCCTCATCTTTGTGAACATTCATCCCAAAGCTAATGCCACTACTGCCACTGACCACATTATGGGATCACTAAATAGACTTCAACCTATATCACCAGATTCCCTGACATTTATTCTTGGTGATTTCGACCACTGCTTCCTGGAGTAGTTATAAAAGGCTTTTAAAGTATGTGCACCACACGTCTAGGCACTACATAAATGCTACAGCTCAGTCCCAGATGCATATAAGTCTGTTGCTCTCCCACTTCTGGGCTCTACTGACCACACACGGTCCTACTAGTTCCAATATACACTAGCACACACTACCATGATAAAGAGGGCTAAAAAAGTTACTCGTAATATTAAGCAGTGGACCAAGGACACTGTTTTAGCTCTCCAAGGATGCTTTGAGTCCACAGACTAGAATAGCCTTTTAACCTCCTCCAATAACATTAATTAGCAAGTCGACGCTATTTCCTTGTATGTGTCGTTAATTTGTGGATAGCATAATTCCCTCCAAAACGGTCAAAATCTACCCCAACACACAAACCAAGGATTACAAAGGAGCTCAATGTAATCCTCAACAAAAAGAAAAAGGTGTTTTAACAGAAATTAAGCATGCTATTAAAGCACCCAAGCAGAAATATAAGGACAAAGTGGAGGAAAAAAAATCACAGAGGAACCTCTGCTCTGCCTGGCAAGGCAAAACTTGGCTGCTGTGAACACCGCTGCCCAAACACCATCCATGTGGAAAGCAATAGTCAACTATTCCTAATGACCCAAATTCCTTCTATACCAGATTTGAGAAGGACAGCACCACCTAGCTAGAAGCGATCAAGTCCTCGCTCCTACCTGGTGACTCCGCAATCACCTTCAACACAAAGGATGTGGTGAGAGCCCCGAGGAAAACAAGAGAGACCAGTTCACTGGGCCAAGATAACATCAGTGATTGTGTTGTGAAACACTGTGCTAAGCAGCCGGGAGCTGTATTTCAGGTCCTGTTCCAGAGATCTATAGACAGTGGAATAGTTTCCTAGCTGTGGAAACTCTCCACAGTGATCCCCATCCCCAAGAAGAGCACAGCTAGAGCACCAAATGACTTCAGACCAGTGGCTCTAACCTCCCTTGTGATGAAGGCTATGGAGAGGATAGTTAAAGACCATGTCATCGGCGTAACCAGCTCTCTGAGGGACCCTCTCCATTTCACTTACCACATGAGCTGAGGTGTGGGTGACGCCAAAGTATTCATGTTAGACACCATGGACAGACATTTGGACTGCCCCAGCACTGCTGTCAGACTCGTGTTTAACGACTTTTACTCTGCAGTCAACACACTACAGCCCCACATCCTAGCCAACAAGCTCTCTTCCCACTTCCACCTGGGTGACCAACTCATTCTGTAATTACTGGACATTTTAACCCACAGATCACAGAGAGTCTTGACTGACAACATCTCTGACCTCTGACAAACTGCATCCTCTCACTACTGCTCTTCAACCTCTACACCGATGACTGCAGATTCACTCAGCCCAACTCCCACCAGGTTAAATTTTCTGATTACACATTACTTCTGTCTCTGCTTTCAGGCCCGCCTAGTTTTGAAAAAAGACTGGCTAGTTAATTTTTGATTTATGTGTTTAAAGTGGAAGTAACAGCTTCAGGGGGGAGGAATGTAGTATATGGGAGTATTATAGTACCAGGGACCTGTAGGGGCGCTATAGGTTTGTTGCAGCGGTGTTAACTAGTTTTATAAGAGAGCAGTAGCCTTTATGTTGTTCCCGATGCACTGCCAAAGATTGATTAAAAAAAAACAAGTAAACCAGCAAATGTTGTCCCCAAATACTTCACTGACTAGGATATTACAGTGAGTTTGTGGATTTGAGTAATAACTCTTTTCTGGAGCTGAATGTCAATAAAACCAAGGATATTGTGGTGACTTTTTCCAACAGGCAGGGGGAGCTGGCTGCGACAGTCACCACCATGATCCATGGATACTTGTTGAGGACGACAAGTATCTGGGCACCATCTTTTACAACCAGCTAAAATTTTCCATTAACACTGAGGAAATCCTCCAAAAATGCCAACAGAGGAAGTACCTCCTAAGGAAGCTCAGTTCCTTTGGAGTAAGGAAGAGTATCCTTCGGACCCTTTACTTCCCCTTCATCAAAAACATCATCACTTTCTCCATAACCTGCTGGTTTCACTCAACCAGCCTCCAGAACAAAAACTGTCTGCAGAGAACTGTCACTGTGTGCTCAAAAATCATTGGCACTCCTCTCAGAACTCTGTAAGCTGTATACAACAATATGACTCTTAGGTTAGCGAACCATTTCCTCCAAGACCCCTCACACACTCTCTTTCCAGTGTTTGAGCTGCTACTATTGGGGCACCGACTTCGCTGCCCTGCCTGCAGGACTTAGAGGAAAAGGGCTACATTTGTTACCTGGGCTGCTCAAAACAGGGTCACCAATGGTGAAGGATGACGAAAGAACGGAGACGAAGGCAAATTTAAACTTATAATAGTAGCTAAAATTGTCAATTTTACTACAGTAGTTGTAAAAAAAACATGCTGCATTTTATTATGTATTTATTTTTTACGTTTGTAACTACTATGTTACAAATACATATGTTACACTATCTGTAATTCACGCAGAATTGCAAAGAAATAAATTCATTTCACAAGGATACAGGTTTTCGTCTCTGAGCATATGACAATATCTGTTTGGATGTTGAATCTTGAAAATGAAAAATAGACAAAACAAGACAACACAAAATTAAAGATCAATTCAGCAAATATTTATTTTTTTAATTTAATTCATTACTATTCATGTAATAAACTGCAGCAGATTACAACCTATACATGTAGTATTGTATACATATACATTGTGGAACTATTGCATATATCAACATTATTTGTTTTACAACCTCTGATTAAATTATTGTTCTATCATCCATAATCTTTCTGTTCAACCGGGACCAGGTTGCCATGGTAGCAGGCTGTTTTGGTCAACCCAGGAAGCTTTGCCCTGAATTACTAATTCCCGGAGCTCCATGGACTACCCCATCGCGTTCCTACCACAAATAGGATATATATAGTCTATCCCTGCAGCTTGCTGTGGGTCAAATTAGCTTTGCACTGAGTAAGATACAAAAATACCCCTTCCTTGTAGATTAATAAAATGTGTCAAATCTATCCAGTGCAGTGACTTCTGTATTTTTTGGCCTGTTGATTACACTTGAATATAATCTGCACCCACTAAATTTGAAAAGGAAATAAATAAATAAATATATATATATATATATATATATATAACATACATAGATTGCGCTTGTTTATAAGCTGAAAGTGTCCATTTGTAGCATGAGATATTTACACAGAAAGATTTTTTTAACTCTTGATTAAATATGTACCGTAAATGTTTTTTTTTCCAAACAGTGTAACATGTCTGGTTAAAAAGATAAAAAATGCAGTAGCCTACCACTGCACACTAAAACCACTACAGTCATCATCTGCAGTGTCGGAATTTCACAGCTTCAGAATTCCCCCATCACACACTTCCTTTGTCTCTCTTTCATTGTCGCTCTCAATGTCACTTTCATCTTGAAGCATATTTGCTCATGAGCTTGTGTTGTCCTCTTCATTATGCAGCAGTCCAGCCTTTCAAAAGCCATTAGTGATGGTGGATTTTTTGACACTGCTCCACGCTGTCAGGATCCACTGACAGATTTGAATAAAAGTGTCTCTTCGCATGCGGCCAGTTTTGATAACTGATTTCTCGCCGCCAGTCATCCAAGCCTCCCACTCAGCTCAGAGTACCACTTTAAATGCATGAATCACAATGATGTTGAGTGGCTGCAAATGCTTTGTTTTGCCCCCAAGTATCACAGCTGGAATTGAGTTTGTCCTATGGAAGGCAGCTTTACCAGAATCTGTTATATGGGTCCTCATGCTGTCCCAAATGAGTGATGCTTTTACTGTGAAAAGATCCCCAGCCGTTCCATCATTAGGCTTCAATCATCCACCCTTCCTTTTTGACTTCTTAAATCGTCAATATTTTTTCGGTGGCAATTGTTTTAGCTGTCAATTGGATCTGCACAATGAAAACACCTTGGCCGTCGGCTCTCTGTGTGTTTACTCAGTCTTCATGTATGTTTTCAAGTTCAAGCCAACTGCTTTTCTTACCTCTGAAGGCTTTTGTCTTCTTTCTACATTGAGTCAGTTGGTGCGATGTGACAAGGCTAAATATTTTGACAGCATGAAGCTCGTTTGCCCGTAAATGTCCATAAATTAGCCACATCATTGTTTAAGCCGCAGTGTTCAAAGTGTGTGAAAAAAGTAGTGGCTAATAGTCTGGAAATTGTGGTAGACTTCTTAAGGTTCCTGAGTTTCTTGGTACTTTTTTCATGTGAAATTATTCTGACAGAGACACCTTGAAAGAAATAAAGCCTTTATCTGGCAGGAAACTCCGAGTTCAATTTGAATCTTGCAATACAAAAATGAAGACACGTGAGGCCTGTTATGGACGCACCACTTCATTTCTCACAAAGCACTCACCACACCCATGGAGTCAACTTTAAGCAAAATGCCTAATGACAGATAATGAAGCAAGACTTAACTACAAGGAAAGAATTCTGATCCTCTGTAAACATTTATCTAAGTTCAGATAAATAGTCTTGAGTTGCTCTAAGGCTTTTCTCTCTTGGTTTTCCTCTTGGCTAGGATTCTCAAAACAGTTCATATTGCTCCAAAGCAGCCGTCATGGTGGGGGGGTAACAGCTTATCCTCTCTCTGTGTCATCTCTGTCTGTGACAACATGGAACGTTACATGTCGGAGGACATGAATTCGTTCAAAGGATGCAGGATGGGATTTGCCATTCCATTCTTTCCTAAATTAGACATCTTGGATACATGGAAGACACTTTAAGCAACCATCATTGCACAGCACTTCAAAATAGAAAAGCCGACAGAGGAAGAGTACAGCCTTTGGAGGCAAGAATTCCTTCATTAAGTGCAGGAATGCTTAATCCACGTTAGTTTTCTATGTCAATCAATCCAAGTGACCTATGTAAATCAGCCAACAGGGCTAAAATCTTTATCTTGATGGAAAATTAGGTACTTTGGTTCTATTGAAACATATTGTAGAACTGTTCTGCCTTTGTGACTTTGCCCTTGGGAAAGAAGTGGCACATTTTTCAACATTCACCTCAGCCTTTTTTAAATGACCTGTTAAAAAATAGGACATTGCATGGTTAGAGATTTGAGCTCTTGGAACTGCGGAGTAAATAAAATGCCTAGAACAAAGCTCAACAGTAGTTATGTAATGGTAGAACCTAAACAAAATAATATTAAGATTCCTTTTTGCACTTCCACTCTCATCTTCTTGCTTTAACTGCTGATCAGTATCTCAGGTAAAATTTTTCACATTGTTTTGACATCCTTCCATTGTAAGTTGCAGAATTTGTGGGAACAGCAGGAGCTGAGGAAGACAGGGGTTGTGCACAAGTGTTGAAAACAAGAGATATGTCATCTGGTTGTTTTAGAGATTTCCAGTGCAAGGAAGTACATAGAGTTGATTGAACCTGGTTGTTGAAGCCACAGTGTGTGTTTGAGAATGGGAGATGGCAATAACCCCTTCAACAGAACAAAATAACTTTTGGAAATTACATCATCAATAACCCTTCATTTATGATTGTAACCATGTAGCACACTTATATTTCATGTTAAATACTCATAAAAGTGTCAGTAAATTTTATTTTGCACTACATAAGGCTCTTGGCTTTGATTGAGAACATTTCTGTGATATCATTCAAACTTTTGAGAATTTATAGAAATATTACAGAGTCTCAGTTACATCTCATCTTGTTGTCATATTTATTATCACAAACCACTCAAGGCTTTCTTCAAGTCTATGTTTAGCCTATTTCAACATTTGCTTTGGGCAAAAACGTATTCTTCAAAATTGCTAAGCCCCCTCAACATCCTTAATGACTTAGTTTGCTTTATGAAGTTCTGTGACTTAGATCTTACTCTCATTAAAAAGGGCCTTGGAATCTGCCATTTTGTCACAGATTGTTTCGGGCCAAGTTTACATGGATGTGAAGAAAATGAAGTGACAAGGGGTAAGAAAAACAGAGCTGGTGCTGCCAGACAGAGCTGGCTTTCCAAAGATCATGTTAAAGTGTTAAGTGTTTGTTTCCAAAAGGAAAAATTTTAAATGGAAATGCTTAGCGGTCAAGAAGCCAGGGCATATTTACTTTTGTCTAGGGTCACATAAAATAATATCCTCTCCCATACCAACAATTGTGTAATGGGTAGAATTTAAAAAGCTGAACCTGAAAAAACAGACCTGCTTGGGTTTGTGGAAGTCTTATTCAATATATGTATTTATTTTTTTGATTCAGGGATCTATTTGTGTGTACGAATTAGCAGGTGATATATGCATCATGACATAAGACATCAATGAAATATAGTGTAATGTTTATTGCCCCCAAACAGGTATGATTTGCCATTTGGATTTCAAATCATTCAATTTATATATTTAAAATAAGGACATATTTGTATTCGGTCTTCAGATTGGTATGTCGTCTTGTATCAGATTTTTCTTGTTTAGATAGATGGCTAATTCATCAGATGAATTATTACATTCGAAAATATTTTTAAAAAATGACAAGTTAGTTCTATGGCTCTGAAGAGACCGTGAATGGAATATATCAAAACACACTGGTATTTCTTTACCTAATTACAAAACGACAAATCGGATTTTGGGTCATGAAGAGTTTGTTTGTCAGTAATTTTTTGAAAAGACATGACCAAGATATGTTTTGAAGCTGATCATCTGAATTATTCTTAACAGCCATTTCATTGTCTGTCTTGATTCAATTGAACAATCAATGCTGACATTTTGACTAAGGAAAATGATGTATCTTGTTGCTTAAATCAGCAACTGCTTGCTTTGAGTTGCAAGAGAAAATGGTAGCCCTGCCCTCCTCTGTGGCGTCTCCACCAGCTGTCCCCGCCCCTAGTCCTGTGGGGTGAGAGACCGCGCCCCTTAATTTCGCCACAAGGCTGGTCTAAAATAGCGGCGAGACCTTAGAACAAATCATGACTTTCAATCTGTAAACTGAGCAAAGAAAAATAAATTAAATATTTTAGGAAAGGCCTTTCAGTTTAATTAAGGTAGTTTATTTTATATTGTGGCGGACACCACAATATCTCCCTTTCCTTTGTATTTTCCTGGCTTTTTATTTTGTGTTGTATAGACAGAAACTGGAACACACAAACCCCCTATGCGCTTCTTTAACAGCCCCCCACTCCCTTTGACTTGCACAACACCCTTGCAAGAGGCAATGATGCGTTTCAATGGATGCCATTGTAACAAGAAATTCCACATTGGGCACCATAAGATACAACTGCCAAGTCACTCCCCTCCCTGACGCTTTATTTGCCTTTGTCTTTCCCCCTTTCTGTCTTTCATCGCTCCAAGACAACTTTGGCCAAGGGAATAATGCTTGTTTCCCTAAACAACTTGGTTTGGACCACAAGAAGCAGGCAGACAAGAGATACGATCATCTGAGGGTTTTAGTGTAGTGCAGCTGGAGTCATAATTCTATCAGTGAGCTAGTGAGAGGAGGAGCTCTTTGTTTTACCAGCATTGCTTGGAAAGTAAAACAGATAGACACAACATGCATATCTAATAGTTACAATAGTTACTAATAGTAACTTCTGCCTTGACTTATTATGGACAGTTTTTGGGGTTACTTACATAATTTTGAAAATATGTTTTTTCTTTTCTTTCAAATCAATTTCCAATACTTTGGCAGGCAGTTGAAAATGAAGTCAACGTGCGTGACACTACAGAGGTGTCTTAAAAATTTCTCTAGCGTTTCTGCTAAGCTGATTCTCATATCTTAGAAATATTCTGTTCTCTCTTGCTGCTATTTAGTGTAAAAATTCAAGAGAACCCATTTTGTTTGTGCTGTATGTGCGGCTATCAGCTGGTCACTCATGATCAAAACCATTAATTTCAATGAAAATATAAGCTCTCCCAGAAGGTGGATGCATTTTTACGATAACATATTAGTGTAGAAGTACTTTTTTTGTTTTAGCTCCATGCCATTAGGGTTTATTTATTGTGGGAAAGCTTTTTTTTTTTTTTTTTTTTTTTTTTTACATTTTTTTTATTTTTTTTGTTTCCCCACCCCTTTGCCTTAATTTTTTTGAATTAAAAAAAATTCCC
>CAAKHD010009815.1:0-12252 GCA_901007705.1 Fistularia tabacaria | reverse complement strand
GGCGGGGGGGGCGGGGGGGGGGGGGGCGGGGGGGGCGGGGGGGGGGGGGGGGGGGGGGGGGGGGGGGGCGACGACACACGAGGCCGACGGGGCCGGAGCGAGAACGAGTGAAACCGCCGTGTGATACCCGGAACACTGACGTAACCATGGCGACGCGGTCCCCGTGTTTGTGTCGCTGGAATTCAATTGTTTCTTGAGTGCGAGGGATGGCGATGAGGGTCATAAAGGGCGTCCGCTCGGTGTCGCCGCGCAAACCTTTGCATACGTGTTCACGCCGCCGCGTTCAGGCAACGGCGAGGTCGGGTCGTTGAAGGCGTCGTGTTAAATGACGGCCAGCGCAGAAGAAGCACGAGAGGCTCCCAGCCGGTAGGAGGTATGTCCTCTCCTGACACGTCAAAATAAAAGGATCATACATTTGGAAGTGACCATAATTGTATCGTTGAATTACAAACACCTGTTGAACTTAGACGTTCTTCGGTGGCAGAAGGAAAGGAACCGTGTGACTAAATTCCGGACGGCTCTGACGGTCGACCTCCATGTTAGAGCTCATACGTGAACATGTCGTCGATTGAACGACCACCGTTCGGAAAGGCGTGGAAAACCCTTGCTGGGGTCCAGGGATGGGTCACTACAGGAGAACTGGACCCTTCGGAGTCCTGGTCAAAATGTAGTCAGAAAGATAAACGTCCTTTTCTTCGGGCTTGTTCGGACCAATCATCTGCCTCCATCTAACCCTCTCCTCTGCATCCTCTCATCTCACACCAACCACCTTCCTGTTCCATCCATAAACCTCCTCCCTGGTCTTGCTCTTCAGACCTCAGCATCCTTCCACCCGGATCTTCTCCGTCCCTCCTCTGTCCATGTCCAAACCATCTCAGCCTGACTCCAGAACATCCATGGACTCATCCCTGAGCTCATCCAGGGTTCAAGAACAAGCTTCAACTTCATGTTGTACTTCAGAATGTAGTGATTGGTTGGTCGACCAGATTGGACACAAACTCGTCCTTATGTTCTTGTGGAAATCTTCTTCTTGTGGCAGCTGGACTTGATTCTCTTCACTTGAAGACAGTTCTGTCTGTGTCAGTTCTGATGATCTGCGGGGAGTTTAGGAATAGAAGCGCCAGGGTTGTGGGCGGGTCTCCGTTATGGTGTCTTGTTGTGTCAATGGCAGAGATGATGGGCAGAAAGTAGGTCTAAGGGGGTTGTGATGCTAATGGGGGTGTTGTTCGTTGGGGACCGAAGAGCTACTTTTGTGGGTTTACCTGGATTGGAATATGGGAAGGTAGTCCAGGTAATCCCACAGAAGTTGCTCTTTTGTCCCCCCCAAAAAACAGCCCACGAGCATAACAACCCCCTTAGACGTCTTCGAGTGAAGAAATTCAAGTCCAGTTGCCACGACAAGAAGACTTCCAGAAGAATTGACCGGGACCTGGAGGACTGAGAACCTCCACAGACACAACACTTCTGACACTTTGCCAAATATTTTGTGTTTAAACTCAAGCAGACACTCGTTTCTCCGTGGACAACATGTTTTTCCCCGATTCACTGCTTCATTTAGCCGGCCCACAAGTGCGGTTTTCCAATGCAGGAATGTTCTCCAGGATAAAGCAGAGGACAAGAAAAAAAACCCCAACCACTGCTAATGGAAGCCAGTTGACTCGAAAGCGAATAAAAGAGAATCGCTGAAAGTTTTGAGCATTTGATTTTGAAGGGAGCTCTGACTCCCGGGGCCTCGGCCGGTAGACGCTAGAAACGTAGAACCAGAAGGAGTCTCATAGGCAGCATGGAAACTCTACTGAGCATGAGTTTTATAAATTACATCCACCGCTTTACCAAAGTTTGGATCGCAGTCCCTGAAAAAATGTGGGAATCCAGAGCCCAAAGAAGCAGAAGACAATTGTCACAATTTACGTTTGTCTGGTCAGAATGACTCAGCGATACAACTTGTAACCGATGGCTGGCGAGATCAACACAAAGAGAAGCTACAAGGGAGGTACATCCAGATACATCGCTAGCAGTCCCTCGTTTATGGCGGGGGTTACGTTCAAGAACCAGCCGCGATACACGACAATCCACAAAGTCTTGACCTTGTCCATGCTCTTAGAAACACTTCCTGTACCATTCGCACAAACACTGCAGTTACACGACGAGCAACGACCGCACGAGGCCGGATGCTGAATGCGTGCTGTGTTCAGGAGATGCAGAGAGTGACGCTACCGTCGCTGAGCCAATCAGAGCCCAGGATACAGGCTGGTAGCCAGCCAAGAAAATGCTTATTTTACTAGAAAAATCATTGAAATGATAGAAATACACTCATACCGCATATCCGTGAAATGGCGAAGTGGTTTTTTTTCTCGGCCTGAGCGGGTTACGTAAGAGCGACAGCAAAGCACGTACGTGCACGCCCTCCCAGAGCCCACAGGCAACGCATTGAAGTTCGGATTAAATAAAAAAAAAACAAAAAAACAAGGATTTCATGTGAAAGTCGATGAGAGAACTTCCAAACTCACTGAAAATCGCAGGCAAAAAGGGGCGGTCCCCTGCGGAGCAGCTCCGCACCCTGATTGGACGTTACATTCAGAGCGGGATTTTAAAATCCTCTCCTCGGCGCCGCGCGGCGCTGATGGCCCTCGTGAACAAACGGCCCCTGGTGGAAATACACAAGCGGAGTTCTGTGAGGTGTTTACAGGAGGGGTTTTCGCCGGCTTCCTTCACGGACCGGGGCAACCGCCCGACAGCTGGGGCCGCTCTGGGTCTCTAAACGGGAACGGCGGCGCAGGAAGACGGGGACGAAGCTCACACTGCGACACCCGTCACCTCCGGACCCGCGTATTGATCCCTCTCTCGGCATTTTCCCCACCTCCGCCTCCTGCTCCTCTTCATATCCAGCGGCTGCGTTCCCGTCCGCCTGGCCTCGGGGTTCCGCCTCCGTCCGAATCAATTACCTCCGACTCGGAGACTCACACACACACACACTCCGGAATAGATCCGGTACACTCAGCTAATCTGGTTTTAGCACGTAGAACGCACATCCATACGCCCGGCATTACGAGGAGACGGGGAAGAAAATGGTTTCTCTCGTGACGATGTAGCCGGAGAAGCCGGGCCGGACGGGAAATCCAGTTCGATCCTTCCTCCGGCGCCCGGAACGGAGGCTCCGAAGTCTCCTCGGCCTCGGCGGCGTGCATCATAATCTTATTATTCACAGCCGGAGGATTATTACGTGAGCCATTTCAAAAGAGAGCCTCGCGTCTGGAAAAATAAATGGACCCCAAAAAAAAAAAAAAAAAATACATGAAGGCAAAATAAAGAAATTCACAAAGGCAGAGGTGTTTAATTACGGGTCCCTGCTTCTGCTCCTGTCGCTCGTTCCCCCTCCTGCTCCGACAGGGAGCCAGTGTGTGTGTGTGTGGGGGGGGGAAGGAAAATCACCTCGAAGGCTGCAATTTGCGCTGCCACCTTCGCTCCTGAAGGAGCTGATTAAAAACAGGGGGGTTATGAACGGCACGGCGGACCCCCGCGACTCGGCAGCACCGAGATACGGGGGGATGCTTCGGGCGGACGGGGCTTGCAGTCTCGGCGGGTCATTACCGAGGGACGTGGAAACATCTGACGCGAGCGGCGAGAGACTAATGGTCGCGGTGCAACTTCATGAGGACGATTTAAAATTTTTCACGCGTCAAAGCCAATTCCCATGGCGTTTTTTTTTCAACTTCCTTTAATCCGTCACTCCAATGGGCGACCATCTAATGGACA
This sequence comes from Fistularia tabacaria, assembly GCA_901007705.1. Taxonomy (NCBI): domain Eukaryota; kingdom Metazoa; phylum Chordata; class Actinopteri; order Syngnathiformes; family Fistulariidae; genus Fistularia; species Fistularia tabacaria. Next base: position 8,496 of record CAAKHD010009815.1, on the reverse strand, counting down.
GCCAATGCTGCCGGCGTGTATTTACACGGAAACACAAAATGGAAAATGTTGTCCTTCATGGCTGCCATGCAGTTATTTGTGCTCCTATCAGGCAGAGGGTGGAAGGCTGCACAGACACTGGATGATCCCGGGCCACGACGGAGGTTTTAAATAATAAACTGGCCTCACACTGACGTAAATATTGATCTCTCGCGCAGTCATTTTAGTCTGAGCCCTTTGCAATACTATCGTTGAGCAGAACCTGCATCAGAAGGATCTCCGATGGTCTGACAAGCACTGACAGGCCGCAGAGCAGGAAAAAGTGGCAGAAAATCAAATTAGGACCATTTGCCTGGATTTCAGCGGTGATGACGCGGGTGTGAAGAGCGGGGAAAAGGGAATGGATGTCAGACTGGAAGCTGCGGCTGAAGGCAAGAATCCCATTCGGGGAAATCTTGAAGGTGTCGGGCAGGAAAAAGGTTGCAGGGATGCAGGTGATAATATATCATCGCTCTCTCTGCAGACTTAGGTAGGAATTCAATTTCCCCGGAAATCGACGTTCGCGAGATCATCGTGATGACGGGATGACCGGGGCATCCGCTGTGTTCTTTTGTGTTAGCATTGCTAGCATGTCCAGTCGCTCAGAAAGCATCGAGCGCATTCTCGTGTCAACACCAGTCCGACAGGGTTATTCGTCCCGACGAAGTCCATTTCTGCGACTTAATGAAATGATTTATTGCCAGTTTACAACAGAGAGCATTGGAAAATACCACATCAATAAAAGGTGCACGGGCTGAATCTTCAAGTCCACCTCGACGACGTAGCAACTGAGTCGTATTTCAATCAGGAAACGATGCAACGTAGCAAAAAACGCAAAGATGGCGCCGACGGGATTATTTCCGCAAAACGCGCCGAGCCAATCGGTTGCTTGGAATGAGAAACATCCCGTCAAACGTCTGCCGCGAACGGGAGGGTGGGGAGAAAACGGCTGACGACGGCGCTCGGAAAACACGTCCATTCTGCAGCTTCACCCGGCGCTGAGATCAGGCGGAGAGCGTGGAAGCAGGAAGGACGAGCTCTCTCTGAATCTGCTCCTCCCTCGCTATTCATCACCATTCATTCACACCAGTGAGCACTTCCTCCAGAATCAGCCTCGCAATCCAGTCGCCCAGCTACAAAACCGCACTAATCCTTCGATGATAGGAAACGCCATCTTTGCCCGGGCCCTTTGATCGGCGGGGCCCTCCAAACCTTTACCCGGTCGCTGCAGAGGATATTTAATCCAATCAAACACATCAGCCGTCTTAGTTTGGAGGACGGCGAGGCCTTCGTCGTCCTCCGCCGCTCGGCTCCGGTATCTACACCAGCGAACACCTCACGCCGGCGGCGTCCTCTCCTCCTAAACGCCCCCTTCGCCTTCAATTTCCCTGTCACCCTCGTCGGCGCTTTGTCTTCCGACACGTCAGACCTCCCACGCCATCCTCTTTGTCATCTGGATTCCGCTTCCGCTCAACGTTCAGCTCCGTCAGTCGTAGCGGAGCGCCGCGGCCCGGGGCGGCTCGAGCGGCACGAGGACTTGGACAACAACCCGAACATCCGACCGATCCCTCCGAAATGACACTGTTGTTGTTGGAAGTGCGCAGGAACCTTGACTTACGAGTCGTCCGAGACGGCGGATGCTTTGCTTTGTGATCGGAGCCCAGATCTGAGCTAAGAGCCGGCGGGATGAGCGTTTCACACCCACTTGAAGTGGCGTTTGAAGACAGTGGGACGCGCCGCCCGCCGCTAGCTAGCCCTGAGAAAATCGTGGATAAATACAAGCGACTCGTCCATGAGGAGACGGAGAAGTTGTTGTGGGTGAGACCGGGTGACGGAGAGCATCGTCGGTGAGAAGGCGGGAGAAATTCAGAGGGATTCGGCGGGAACGTGGACGGACGAGGCGTCGGACGAGGCGTTCAAAGCCGGTCGGGGACGATTTGTTGGTTTTAGAAAGAGGAGCGGCTTCACTCCGTCCATATATAGAGTTTAGACATAAAGTGGAGCAAAGTTACATTTAGCATAGCATCGTAGCATTAAGTGTGGAGCCAGTGAGTCAAGTTAAGGATAGAGAACAAATGAAAAACTCCCCCAACCTCCTCCGCCGGCATCTTCGTCCCATCTTCAAGGTCAACACACGGAATGAAACCATCTTATCTACATTCCCTCTCATTATGTGTCATTAATAGAGAGTCATTTCATTCCAGCGTGGGGATTTAATTTGAGACGCGAGTAGATCGACTTACGAGCTCGCTCACAGAACCAACTCAACAAGTCATGATTCCACCGTACTTCAGAGCTGCTTTCACACCGATGTTTACTTCCTCTAAAAGCACATTTTTAACCCGATTAACACACGCAATGACGCAGAGTCCCCGCTGCTCCGATGCTATCTGCCGGCAGAGCCGAGGGGACGAAGACGAACGGCTCCGAACAACATTTCAGCCTCCAGACGGGAAGTCTGAGTGCAGGAAACCCGAGACGGGGCGACAGGAAGTTGCAGTGACACTCTGAGAGAAGGAGTATTTCCTTTCACCGAAGCACTTCCTGCTTCACCATGGCAACCTACGACGCCGTTGTTAGCTTGCCGTTTAAAAAATGATGAGGTTCAGGAGTCGGCCTCTTGTTCTCAACACCTGAAAGCACAAGGCGAAGCCCGATGGAGTAAACCTCCGGGGTTAGCCAATCACATCGAAGACGATCCCTGACGTTCTCCGCGAGGACGTCGGTGAGCGTGACGCCCGGCTGGTGCCAAACCACAATGAATGAATCACAATCGACATCGACGACGTTTTAATCGCGGGACAGCCTTGTTGCTACGGCTAACTAACCCGACACGAGTGACGCACGAGCCCGCCAACAACCGACGGGAGGTCATCCCCGCCCTTTATCTGGTTCTCCGGATTGGAACGGGGCCTTTCCAAGCACGATCAAACGGCCAGTCGGGAATATCGACTGCGCTCTTTTGTGGAGGAGGAGCCGATGGGAACCGGGGCCGCACTTATCCTTCTTGTTCTTCACATTTCCAAGCCAGGTAATGTGTCATCGCGCCGAACGCCGAGCGAGGCTGGAGTGCAGATGTATGGATGTGCAGATAGAGGAACCGAGCTAGAGATATTTAGGAGGCGACGCTAAGTGGATCCAACACTCGGCGGCGTCCGCCCACTCGGCCGCCCACGGCAGCATTGTTCACGGCCGCGCACATTTCACTTCAAAATCGGAGGATCGGGAACACTTACATCGCAGTGGCGCGAGAGCATGTTTTTCCCCCGAATATAATTCCATTCCACGTTTGGAATGGCGTTGGGATGTTTGCAGTCGTTTCCATGAAGACAGAGGATCGTTCTGTGAAAACGGCTGCCGATTGGCCGCCGGCTGCACGTGCAGCATATTTACCGGTTGGAGAATGCGCTCGTTGTACACGAGTCGGTGGAAGTTTTCAACAAAAACAACAAAATCATTTCAAATGGCCTTCGGAGCCGCAGTCCAGCAGGTAGAGGGATTTTTCTTGATTTTTTTTTTTTAATAAGCAAGAATATTTTTTTTTTTGTTTAAATCGTGATATGACAATTCCACCCGCCAGCTACTACTTCAGTTATTCATGATTTATTGATCTCTCCGGTACATTCCGTCCATCTCTCATTTTTCCGACTGTCATATTTGCCGTCCCTCCCTCCGTCTGTTGGGCTTATTTATCATAAATCACACATTCTTTCGCGGTGACTCGATACCAAGCCTCATTATCCATCCGTCAAATGCGCTTTCAGATTCTTTCTTCCCCGTTTGCGAGTCCGACGTTTTCCTATCACTTCCTGTCGGCCCTTCGGTCCGAACGACGAAAGAACAATCGCACCAGAACTGCTTCTTCCAGAACCAAGAAATCTAAAATGCAGAACCGGCAGACGGGGCGAGGACGTTAGCACGGCCAGCTACTAACACAGCTAAAGCTCTCGCTTTGCAGCCGCCGCTGAATTAATAGATTAGCAAAGCCACCGCATGAACTCTTTTATCGCATTTTAGAAGATGAGGAAGGTTTGGTTTTTTTTTCTGAAAAAGGCTACTTTAAAATTGGGGACCCCCCCAGGAAAACTTGAGCTAACTGAACTTTAGCTGTCCTTGTTCAGAGACAGGACATAGGATTCCCCCAGGATGCAATCTGTCCCTATGAGAAGCTTAAATAGCTCATTTTGCTTCTCCAAAAAAAAGAGAGAATAAAAGTTGGCATTTTCATTTGTTGGATTTTTGATTTTTTTTTTTTTTGACCCCACAAAAAAAGAACACGGCCGGAGAAAAAAAAACCAAATAGATAAAAACATCCGTCCGAAGGCTAAAAAAAATAAATGTAAAATAAGAAAATAAAAAAAATAAATCAATGAGGCCATAAAAAAAAAAGAAGAAACATCATTTTGGAGGGATTCATCACCGATAAAATGAGTTTTCAGCAAACGGCACCATGTAGGGTGCTTCTCCTCTAGAGGAGAAGGAGAAGAAGAAGAAAAAGCCTCTCGGAAGAGGATTGAATCGTCTTCAAGCGAAGGATTTCAAGTCCAGTTGCCATCACGAGATGATCTTCGACAAGAAGAAGGACCTTTATTTAGTCCCGTCCAGTTGCTGTTCTGCTTTCTCACGAAATGATCTGATCATTTTTCAGTGGTAAATGTAAGATCTGATCTTGGCCGTCACACCTTCACACCTCCGAAGGTCGGCCCTCCGTCTGATGTTTCTGTTCTCTAAACAGAGCCGATGTCTGTGTAAAAGCAGTATATTTAGTCTATGACTCGAGGTGCTGCTCGGAGATGCGGAAATGAAAACAAAGCAGCATCTTCCGCCTGAGGAGAAATGGCTCTCGCACAAACGTCGGAAAGCACGGATTCCTGCACAACCTTCGCCCGAGCTTCTTTTCTGGGGTTTCCACGTCGAACCTCCGTTGTGCTTCTGATGCACTGCGATGATCAGGAGAGCTGCTGGCAGCTGGCAGACCACCGAGCATGAAGAACCGATTCCTGTTCCACCTCAGAGTGCACCGCAAGAGGAAGCGTACCTTGAGTTCCTCCCAAAGGGTTTGAAACACATTTTAAAACAGCGCTGTTTAGTTGTTTTTACCACTTTAAACATTATTAATATAAACCAGCCTGTCATTAAAAAGTAACTTTGATTTCCATGACCTGAGAGGACTTTGTTTCCTTTGGTTCTGAAGCTGAGAGGGCGACCTTGAGCGCAGATATGAACGGTTGATGCATCACGCAGAATCATCTGGAAAGCACGGTGGAAAAGAACGAAGGGAGCTTTGATTTTTGACACAAACATTCACCCTCTCACCCGCTCATCATATCGACCGCCATTCACCCACTCATATAAAGACGCAGTCGTACATCATTGAATCTTTCATGTGCACATTATATACCGACAAACCATTCACCCTCTCATCATATAATCACATAACTGTTCACCCCCTCACCAAGTAGACATACTATCGTTCACTCTTTCATTTGCCAGTATACACGGACAAAAACATTCATCCTCTCATTCACTCATCATATAAACAGCCATTCACTCTCTCATTTTCATGTATTATACAGACATACAACCATTCATCCTCTCATTCACTCATCATATAAACAAACAACCATTCACTCTCTCATTTTCATGTATTATATAGACATACAACCATTCATCCTCTCATTCATTCATCATATAGACATACAACCATTCACTCTGTCATTTGCATGTTATACACAGACAAAACCATTCACCCTCTCATCCACTCATATAAACATACAACCATTCACCCTCTCATCATAAAGACATACAATCATTCACTCTTTCATCTGCACGTTAAACACAGACAAAACCATTCACCCTCTCATCCACTCATCATATAGACAACCATTCAACCACTCATCAGACATACAATAATTCACCCTCTCATCCACTCATTATATATGACATGCATACATACATATCCCCTTCTTTATCATTTAATTTATAATTGTATATATTTTTATATAGAGAGAATTAGATATAATTCATACATCATTTTTTTTATGCACATTGTATTTGGGGTCTTTTTTTAGGTTATCCATGTATTATTTAGCAGAGCCGCAGCCACACCTGTTTGTTGGGGACAGCTTGTGCTCTGCAGGGAAAACAAAAGACCATTCTTCTCTTCTCTTCCATCGGCGTCTCGGCTGTTTCACGTGTTTCAGTTCATTCCCGGTCCAGGAGGCGTGTTTGACAAAGCGTGTCACGACGACCCGCGCCAGCTGTGTCAATTTGGACACGAACATCTCAGGATGGCGAGGTAGAGTCGGACCGGAAGCACACCCCAGCAGGCGTCAGGAGATATTTCGAGGGTTTCAGGATAAAATATCTTAGACAGTAAGCTCAGTTGGAACCCACATGTTGAATATGTTAAACGTAAAGTATCTAAATCCATCGCTGTTCTCCATAAAACAAGAGACGTAGAAACAGAAAAGGCTTTGTTTCCAATTTATTGTTCTTTCGCTCTGCCCTATATGTCATGTGGCGCAGAGATCTGAGGGATCGCAGGGAAAACAGGTCTAGATTCTGGACAAAAATGACAAAAAAAAAAAGGCTATTCGAATAGTCAATAAAGTGCGGTATCTTGCACCAACCAATAACTTACGAATACAAAATCAAACCTTCAAACTAAGTGATGTTGTAAAAGTTAAAATGCTCGAGATTCTTCATTAACAACCAAATCCCAAACTCTATTTCCCGCTTCTTAGTATGAAGAGAAAAACGGTTCAAAGAAGTGTTTTTCTTTTTGAATGGATTGTGAAATCAAGGTGTGTCTCTTTTCTCCCGCTTCAACTCTGGAATAAAATAACAGAAGATTTGGAAAAAAAAAAGCACTTCTTTGTTACAATTTAAAACTTATCTTGAGTATGATATATATATATATCATATATATACTGTTTTGTTTTTTTCTCTTTTTCCCTCTAATGTTGCTGCTGCAACATCCGAATTTCCCCTATGGGGATCAATAAAGTACGATCTTATCTTATCTTGTATATTTAAAGAAGATGAAAAGTGTGCGTCAACTTTTTCTTTTTGTGATGTTGAATCTGGTCATACATGGAAAGCTTAAAAGCTGCTTAAAGCAAAGTTGGAAAACAGGACAGGCTAAAATAAGCTTCTGCCGGTTCCTTTTTTTGGTTGCAATTTATTTTGATTACATTGTTTGAACTGTATCTTTGTTGATGTGACGACCAAAATAAAATGATCACTCAATCAAAACGCAGCATAAAGGAGATGGTGTGGGAGCTCCACAGCTGGTCTCCTAACCCAGGGAGGTGACGTCGTCAGAAGATCTGCCTTCTGCTTTCACCGACACAAATGACACACTCTTCAACACTGCAGTATCATCGCTTCCGAAACGCAGTCCGAAAATGAAGCCCCTTTTTTTCCACTTTCCATAAAAAAAAAAAAAAAAATTAAAAAAAAGTTTGCAAAGACGGAGAGAGAATCCCCTCCGTCGTCAGGACCTTCTCCTCTGCTGGAGTGATCATGAGAAGAACGTCCGTCCCAGCCGTCCCTTCATGAGACATCCACCGACAGGCCAGATGAGAAAATAACGGACATCAACAAACACCAAACCTCTCACGTCCAAATTCATACATTCGCATTTTCTGCAGTCTGGCAGCGTGTGTGTGTGTGTGTGTGTGTGTGTGTGTGTGTGTGTGTGTGTGTGTGTGTGTGAGAGAGAGAGAGAGAGTGTGAATGTGTGTGTGTGTGAGAGAGAGTGTGTGTGTGTGTGTGTGTGTGTGTGTGTGTGTGTGTGTGTGTGTGTGTGTGTGTGTGTGTGTGTGTGTGTGTGTGTGTGAGAGAGAGAGTGTGAATGTGTGTTTGTGAGAGGGAGTCTGTGAATGTGTGTGTTTGTGAGAGAGATTGTGAATGTGTGTGTGTGTGTGTGTGTGTGTGTGTGTGTGTGTGTGTGTGTGTGTGTGTGTGTGCATGTGTGTGCGCGTGTGTGTGCGTGCGCGTGTTTGTGCAAGTGTGTGTGTGCGTGCGTGCGTGCGTGCGTGTGTGTGTGTGCATGTGCGTGTGTGTGCGTGCATGTTAGTGTGTGTGCACGTGTGTGTGCGTGTCTGTGTGTGTGCGCGTGCGTGCGTGTGTGGGCGTGTGTGTGTGTGTGTGTGTGTGTGTGTGTGTGTGTGTGTGTGTGAGAGAGTGTGAACGTGTGTGTGAGAGACAGTGTGAATGTGTGTTTGTGAGAGAGAGTGTGAATGCGTGTGTGTGAATGTGTGTGTGTGAGAGAGTGTGAACGTGTGTGTGAGAGAGTGTGTGAATGTGTGCCTGTGTCTGTGAGAGTGTGTGAATGTATGTGTGTGTGTGAGAGAGTGTGAATGTATGTGTGTGTGTGAGAGAGTGTGTGAATGTGTATGTGTAAGAGTGTGTGAATGTGTGTGTGTGTGAGTGTGTGAAAGTGTGCATGTGAGAGAGTGTGGGTGTGTGTGG
>CAAKHD010009814.1:5913-19439 GCA_901007705.1 Fistularia tabacaria | reverse complement strand
GGGCTGTGGGTTCTGGTTTTTTTTTTTTTTTTTTTTTTTTTTTTTTCCTTTCGCGCCGATGAATTTTCTTCATCTTCGCAACGTGACCCTTCTTAGCCTTTGAATCTCCGTCCGCGCTGTCGACACGCGGATACTAGCCGACCCCCGGGGCGCCTCGCTCAAATCTCTGCATACGAACTTGGGTCAGCTAAGCGCTCCCCCCCATTACGCCGGTGTCATTTCATTTGTCGCATCGTTGGTGGGTTATCGTCGCCAGACGGGAGGTGAAAAAAAAAAATCCCCGTTTTCCACAGGTTTTCACGACCGCGGCTCTTTCGCTGTCGAGAACAGACTTCGCGAACTTGATCCGTTTCCCGACACGTCGCTCAAAGCTAGAAAACGTATCCATCCGTTGTCCTCCCGGGATGGATTTCACCTCGGCTCATCCATCTTGCGCAGGTGGAAGGAACCGTCAGGACCGCTGTGACGCCGGAGACGGGTTTCAGGGAGGCTTTATGGAGTTTTCGTGCGGCCGGTCGCGGTCGCGTGCTTTGACGTTTCTCCTGCCGTCAGATGAGCGCCATCGGAGGGTTGGAAACCCATCCGGGCTGCTGCTCGATGGGGAACGTAAAGAACGTAAAGAACGTAAAGGACAGGACGCACCTGGACTCAGGAGTGGAATCGGTTCCGTGAACGAGCTCGTGACTCGATTTGCTCGTATGTTAAATTAATTTGCCCGTTGAAAATGCATTGAAACGCTATTAATCCGGGTAATGTGTTTGGAAACAAAAATGTACTGTACTGTAAAGAATTAAGAATGCATATAAAAAAAACATAATAAAGGAAAATGTATTATTATTATGTTTTATACATTAATAATGAATTAAAAATACATAATAAAAGAGAATGTATTATTATTTTTTAAACGTAAATAATGTATAAAAATGAAAATAATATGTTGTTATTTTTTATACATGACTAATGTATAAAAAATAATAATGCATTTTTTTTTGATCACTTAATAATGTAAAAAAAATTATAGTAATGTATAATAAAAAGGATCCCATGGTTGGGACGTTGTTTCTAAGCAGCAGCGAGACATGGGAGGAAGAGCTGAAAATAAAAATAAGGAAAGTAAGAATAAAATAAACCCTGAAGTGTAAAAGTTTAAGTTAAATCTGAGAAAAGAAAAGAAGGAATAAATAATAATTAAAGTGGATTTTTATTTTTGGTTGAAACTGATTCCAGTGAGTTGTTGTATCTGCAGAAGGAACGAGCCAGGAAAGATTTCCTGTATCTTTGCGTCTGACACTTTGCTAAACTTAATTTTAGACCCATCAAATCTTCCCCGACCGGCTTCGAACGCCTCGCCTGTCCACGCTGGGGTTTTTCCATGATATTCTCCAGTGCTAGCTAGCGTCGGCGGCTCGAATTCAGTTTCCCCGTTGAAATGAATGGAAAGGCTACGAATGCCTTCCAGATCCTCGGTTCTGTTACGTGCTTTTAAACAAGAAAAATGTACTTCATACATGACAAATACTGTCTGAACATGAATGATACGTAATGAAAGAGGATGGTGTTCTGGCACTTCACTTACCGGCGACACTGTAAGTTAAGTTAAGCAGCACATTTGCACATTTGAGCCTTTTAATGCTATGCTAAATGTAACATGTACACTTTACGACACTTTATGGCTAAACTTCATTTATGGACGCAGTGAAGCCGCTCCTCTTTTTAAAACCATCCAACCGAATCCCATTTGGTGCTCTGTCCTCAACCTAACTTACTCAATGCTACAATGCTATGCTAAATGTAACATGTACACTTTGCGACACTTTATGGCTAAACTTCATTTATGGACGCAGTGAAGCCGCTCTTCTTTTTAAAACCATCGTACCGAATCCCATTTGCTTCTCTGTCCTCAACCTAACTTACTCAATGCTACAATGCTATGCTAAATGTAACGTGCACATTTTGCTACACTTTACTGCTAAACGTCATTTATGGATGCAGTGAACACGCAAACCCGGCTGGGGTTTTTGCTCTCCCGACGAGCTAGCGGCGTCTTGAAACGCCGCTTCACGAACCCGTGGGTGTCAAATGCTCATCCAGCTAACGGCTAACTCCGATCTGGGCTTCCATCGCAAAGCTAAACATCTAGTGATCTGGAGAAAGATTCCTAATTTGATGGACTGCTAAGTCAAGGTTCTAGCATTTGAGTCCGAAAGCTAACAGTCGCCGGAGACGAGCGCGGATCACAAGAACGGCCAGAGACGAGACGAACACCTTTCCCGAGCTTCAGCTTTACTTTTCCCGTCTCCCCGAGCGTCTTTGAACGCCTCGTCCGATGAGTGGATGCGCTCGGAGGTCAGGGTTCCAGCGGACGTCTGCTTTTTCGCCAAAACAGCCGCTTTATTCATTAAATTCGTGTCGATCGGCTGCTGAAGCGACCGTTTTCCCCGAATCTCACCTCCGTCTCCTGCTAAGGCGGTTTAAAATAAACCAGGCTGTTGGCACTTTACCCAGGAAGGGCGGCCAGAAATGTAGTCGGATCAGTAAAAAGAAAAAACAAAAAATCAGAGGCAGTTAAGAGAAAAAAAAAAAAAAAAAGGGGGGGTTTCATTTCACGCAAACAAAAGAATCGTCGTGTCTGACGGCGGCGTGGGAGGAAGCGCACGAACCGCTCCGCACGGACTGAGAAGAGGAAAAAAAACCCGGCAGGAAATCTGGCTCGGGCGTCTCTCCGCTAGCTCTCCAGCGCCGGATCAAGATTCTCTGCTCGGCAGCTCCACGCAGTTAGCAAACGTTCGGCAGCTCTTCCACACACAGCAGTGCCGACCAATGCTTTTCTTTTTTTTCTTGTCTTGCAGCTTTTTTTCCCCCAACCCCCACTGCCTTCCTTCTTTTTTTGGCCCATGTGTGTGTGTGTGTGTGTGTGTGTGTGTGTGTGTGTGTTTTCTCCCTCTGCCGCGCTGCCATTGGTTGGCATGAATTGTTGGAGGGAAAAAAAAAAAAAAAAAAAGGGGGGCGAGAGAGCGAAGCGGCGAGATAGTGCTGACTCAGGCGCTCGGCCCCCATTGTTCTGGCCCGTTGAGTAACCCTACACCTCCCCGCCTGCAGCCAGGCAGCCCATTGGCCGCTAAGCGCCGGAGCCGGGACGGCTGCGGCGTTAAACAGCAGCGAAGAAAAAAAAAAAAATCTTATCTCTTCCTCCATTAGTCCGACAATGAGCCAATTCAGCCCCCCCCCCCCAAACAAACCAAAAAAGAAAAAAAATCGCGAAATAAAAAAAGGTGCATTCAGGTCGGGGCTGCTCCGCGCAGGAGACGGGTGCTCGGCGGGTGGGATCCAAGGATTCAAGGATTCAAGGATTGCAGGAAGTTTCGTCGTCATGGCAGCGCAGCCGTACGGTTTGTGGTAGGAAATGAGCGTCCGGGTTTCGTTCTGGAAGCCCAGAAAATCCCATAAAGATGCGAGCGAAGAAGGAAAAACAGAAAGAGCAAATGGAATCAGTGAGAAGGACCATTTAAGTTAGCACCGTTAGCTACATCTGCACGGAGAAGCAAGGAGGTCGCAGCGTTGTCATCGCACCTGCGAGTGTGTGTGTGTGTGTGTGTGTGTGTGTGTGTGTGTGTGTGTGTGTGTGTGTGTGTGTGTGTGTGTGTGCGCGTGTGTGTGGAGTTCCTCCGCCATGCAACTCGATGTTTATAAAAAACAACAGAGAGTTTGCCTCTGCAGGTGTCTGCCTGCAACGTAGCCTTGTTAGCTTAGCACGCGGATAAATCCCCCATCCCGGCATCGTGTCTGTTTGTTTGTTTTTGTCGAGAATGTCCCGATAGGTTCGATAGCCGGCGTTTCTCTCGCCGTAAACGCGGCGGTATTGTGGCAATGACCCGGGAGATTTGATCGGCGGGGAAACGCTCGCCTCGGGGAAGACGGATCGCCGGCTCACAAATCAAGGCTCGACAGCGGAGAAAGCGAGAGTTGCGACAGCTCCGGTAACCGAATCCCGGGTTAACTAGGCCGCTCGGATTCCCAGGTGATAAATAGGTCGTCGTAAGGGAGTCCGGGCGGCTCGAACATGCAAATACGAAGCCCGAGACCTGGTTGTGTAACTAAATTTACGTCACCTTAAAACCCCTTTTTTCCCAGCGGAGAGGTGTTACGTTCCCCCCGCCGCCGCGTTTACTTTACATCATCACGGATTTGATGATTCGCACAACTTTGCTGAATAAAGAGCGAAACTTCCCGTTCAACCGTCTGTCAAATATAATATTTATTTTTTGTACGAGATGTTTTATTGTTGCGTTTCAGACACCATTTAATGACTGTATGCACCTAAAGAATAAAAGCAGGATCAGAAAGATGATACATTTCAGGGATTCTTTTATTGTGGTTACACCGAGTGCAATGTAACATTAACCATTAATAATGTATAAAATAATAGAGAATGAAAGAAAATGTATTATTATTTTTTCACACATTAATACTGTATAAAAAAAAGTTACGTTATTATTATTTGAATAATAGAAAAAAATGAATTAATTAAAATTAGATTAAAATGATTTATTAAAATAAATAAAAATATCATTTTCTTATCAGTAATACTATTTGAAAATAATAATAATGTGTTATTATTGTCTTTGGAACAACAATAATGTATTATTATTTTTCATTCATTAATAATGTACAAAATAATAATAATAATGTATTATTATTATTTATTATTATTAGTATTCATTTTAATATTAAAAAATAATGTATTATTATTTGTTGTTATTATTATTATTACTATTTTAAATAATAATAATAATAATAATAATAATAATAATAATAATAATAATAATAATAATAATTGTTATTATTATTATTTTTCAATTATATTTTTAAATAATAATAATGTCTTATCATTATTTTTGTTGTTAATATTGTTTTAAAATTCTACTACTAATATTTTTTTTATACATTAATAATGTTGAAAAATAATGAAAACACATTCTCTTTTTTATGTATAATTTTTTAGACATGATTAAAGAACAAGAAAAAATAATAATTTGAAATATGGAGCTAGCAGCTCTCAGCGCCATCAAAACCCCCCAAAAAGGCAGGACACGACACAACAATACAACAAATAAGATCAATAAAACATCCACAAATATTCAGTCGACGTGGGACTCATCATCCACTGAAACCATAGGTTGTTGTTTTTTTTTTGCATTTTTATGACTTTTTTTTTTTCAATTTCGTCGGCCATCCGAGTTTGAAAAAATGACGGGAAAACGGCGGCCGTGCGAGCGCAGGCGGACACGTAGGCGGAAAAAATGCGAGTCGTCAGCCGGCGTCCGGCCCACACGCATGTTCTCACGGAAGAATCCCGCCCTCGTCCAAAACCATGAGCCCCATCACGGAGAGTCACCTCGTCCCACAGCCCAGACATTGTGGAGACGATTGATTCTCCCGCGCCTACGTTTATTAGATTCCACCCTGCTTGTATGAATATGGAGGAGCGCCGCCGCACAAAGCCCCGCTCCTGTCCGGCTCCGCCGCCGCCGCCACCGTGGTCACGCTTTGAAAATTCTGCCAGCGGCGACTACGACGCACAACAAGCCTCTTTCAGCCGTACGCCACTGGCCGGGGAAACTGGCCGCCTCTCCGCTCATCCAGTCAAGTCCGTCAAACCCGCGTCCGTAAAGAAAAATCACTAAATTAAATTATTTCACCGTCGTCCAGAGCTTCTGGCACCGAAGAAACGGGACGTCCGGCAAAGTCCTACAACTGCTTTGGCTGCAGAAAAGAAGCATGAAAAATACCTCCTAAACACATTTTTGCTCACAGCAGCGTTAGAAACTATCAGGCGGTTCAAACCAGATCCGCCTACATTTAATGTATGGATCCAAAAAATATTATATTTCAAGTACTCGGGTTCAACAGTCCAGAAAACGGGTGGAGAAAAGTGTCAGGGGTTCTATGAGATACAAGAACATCGGCCAGAAGGAAAGGAAAGGTGGAGGAGACAGTGGTGAGAGCAGAGGTGATGGATGGTTTGGAGAAAAGACAGGAGGCAGAGCTGGAGGTGGCAGAGATGAAGATGTGGAGGTTCTCTTTAGGAGTGACCAGGATGGAGAGGATCAGGAATGACATGCTAGATGTTTTGGAGAGAAGCTCAGAGATGGTTGGGTCATGGACAGAGGAGGGAGAGTGAAGATATGGAATTGGAGGTCTAGATGAAGACCAGAGAGAAGATGTATGGAGGTGGTGAGAGAGGACATGAAGAGAGGAGGATCCAGAGAAGGGGCTTAGATGGAGAAGGTGGATTGACTGTGGAGACCCTGAAGGGAAAAACCCAAAGGAGAAGAAGATCTTGACATCTTCATGAGGACCTCAGAAGTCCAGTTTTATTAAAGTTTTTAGAGTTAAGTAAGAGTTTTGGACATGAGCATCAAATCCTTTTACACTTCCTGTGTGCAGTGGATTTATTTTCATTTATTTATTGTCCTTTTTCTTTCTCTTTCTCCTCCCTGATACTTCTTTCACTATTTCCTGTTTATTCATCTATTTCCATGTTGTACTTGACCCTGTCATGTTGATGTTGAGAATATCAAAATAGAAATGGATGTAAAAAAAAAAAAAGAAGAATGCAATATTACAAAGCGAACTCCTCCAAAGATTTTCGTTTTTGTAGCCACACGCTCAGATTTTTCGCCGCTTTTGTTGAGTTTGTGCGAAATAAACGTCCAAAGTAAGAAGTTCGCACACAGTTTTTCTTCACCTTGTAGGAGGTTCTGAAACCCCTGCAGTTTCGTGTGTTCATTCACCCAAACCCTCCTTCAGAGGAAAAATAAAATAGGATTTATTAATTCAAAACATAGGCTTGTACAGTCGGGCTCCAAAAATGCAGATTTCTTGTTTATGGGTTAAAAAATATTATTTTCTTTAAAAAGCGGAACTCTGAATAAAAAAGTCGCTCATAAGAAATAAAGGACGTGAGCATCATATCCTTTTAAACGACCTAAGTGGATTTATTTTAATCAATCTTTTAAAATGTATTTATTATAATTTTTCTTTTTCTTTCTCCTCCCTGATATTTCTGTTACTCTTTCCTACTTATTGATCAATTTCTACGTCATCCCATCACATGTTGTTGATGTTGAGAAAAACGAAATTTAAAATCGAGTTTCAAAAGAAACTTCAAATGAAAAGGAGGACGGAGGAATGGCTTCCGAATGGGAATGTGTCGCGGGCTGCAGGCCGGCTCAGCGCTGACCCGCGGAAACACATGGATCCCATCAGGCTGGAGTCATACCCCTGCGTGACTCGGCTGCCCGGACCCCCAGCTGCCGCTGAGTCAGGCGGTCGGGGTCGAACCCCCGGGAGGCCTCGCTACGTTTTCGCCGGCGAGGCCAATTTTTCTGCGAGTTCCATGTCGCAGGCGCCGAAGGTGTCGGCGGAGAAGGTGGGTGAGAGGAGCAGAAACGGTGTCGGGTCGGGCCCCGGCGTTGTGCGTCGGGACCCTTGGGTTCGGCAAGGCCTGCAGCCGAGACATGGCTGTGGAATTTAAATCTTAAATCGGCGTAGTCGGAGTTTTATCCCTGAAATCTGCTTCTCCGTTGATTGGCGATGTAAACGACATTTGCGTCGCGAGGAAGGTCTGATGGATCACCACTTTTGATACCGCTCCCTCTGCTCTTCTTGTGACTTGTATGCTTTCTTGAAAATGCGGGCTCGGTGGAAAGTGAGATGTGGACCACAGTCGCCTGCTCCTTTTTGTCTTCCCCCTCCTCCCCCCCTTGTTTTTTGTTCCCCCACCTCCCCTCCTCTGGATTGTACAATCAGCTGTCTGGCCCCCTTTCTTCATCCCCATGTTCCTTTCAAAGAGTCAAAGTAGGGCCCCTCTGAGGTATTAAATATCTTTATTAATCTACTGCTCTGGGGGCTCCCCTGCGGCCCCCCTGCCTTCTTCTTTTCTCCGCCGTACATCACAACTATCCCCACAAACGTGGCCCCTGCCGGCTCCTCTTCAAAGACTCCCGCCATGCGGCTTCTGCCGGCGACCCGCTGCGCTGCAAGATCTTGCACAATGGCCTCCGCAGGTCCCCGCTGCGTTAAACCAGGCAAACCCCGCCACACTTGGCTGGGCCACATCTGATGGTGGGACTTTGCCCAGGCGGAGTCCATGAGATCAGGGAGTCGAAACGAGCTGGGAGAAGAGAGGGGGGCCGAGGGCGGAGAGGAGGAAGGGGAAGGGGGCTTTGTCGGCCAGCTGTGTCACGGTTTAGTGGCCGTTATCAAAGGACGGCCTCCGGAGCATCCCGAGTGTCCCTCGCGCTCGTCTCTTGGTGTTTCACTCATGCACGTAGCGGCATGGTGCGTGTCCGGGACCGGGATTCGCTCTCCGGTGACGGGGAACAAACACCCGCGGACCCACGACAGATGGTCGCTACAAATTGTCCCCTCGCGGGCCCGAAGCCCCTTTCACTGCGAGGGGGCCGTGTCTTTGACCCGTGACCGCGGACGAGTCGCCCGAGCCTCGTTCGCAAAACGCCGATCAGGACCCGCTGCCACAACAGCAAGGCGGCGTTAGACGTGCATCTGCTTTGTCGGCAGAAGTAGAAGACGTCAGTTTGAGGCAAAGCGGATTAGCTTCGTCTCTTCGGTCGCCCGAGACATTGCTTTTGATTTCCACCGGTTGTAGCGCTAAGGCTGTACTTATTTACGAAACTGGGTGAATATTAATTTTGGCCATCAGATGACACTCTTGATGGTGCCATCTGATGGCTGCCTGGTTACCAGATAACCAGAGGATTAGTGTATTTACCTTACCTTGTCTTTGTTAGCTGTAGCAGTTGGGTGTGATGGCTATTGGAAGACACCCCCGTGGGTACATCTGATAGCCACTGCACTGCTTTATGCACCTTGAAAACTGCACTTTATATGTTGTAACTTGTGTGCTGCACTTTGTATTGGTAACTTGCACCGTTTTGAATCGTATTTTATGTGTGTCATTTGCACATTTTCCATGTATTTCATTCTGTATGTCCATTGCTACATTGTTAAGGACTACAGATGGAAAGCAGCATGAAGCTAAATCTGCTGTAGCCATATATTTAATGTAACTGCACTTTGTCCTTCAAACAAATAACCTAAACTAAACTATCGGGTATGTCCCGGTATGTCCCGGTATGTCCGGGTATGTCCCGGTATGTCCGGGTATGTCCGGGTATGTCCCGGTATGTCCGGGTAAGTTCCCGGTATGTCCAAGTATGTCCGGGTATGTCTCGGTATGTCCGGGTATGTCCGGGTATGACCGGGCATGTCCGGGTATGTCCGGGTATGTCCGGCTCTGCCCCGTCAGACCGGTGTGAAGCTAAGTAGCTTAGATTTTAAGGGCTTCTAAGGACGGCTCTGAGCTCGGTTGACCTCCAAAGTCCAATTTGCCTGATTAGCGCAGACACTTGCACATTACCGGGGATTTTGGCTGACTTGAAAAGTCGGGCAAAGCACGGGTCATGTGTTCTCCTGTGATTTCGTGTGAATGCATAGAAGCCGCCGGCCGTTCCTTTCTCCCTTTTTTTCCCAGCCCGTGCACCGCTTCGGTGGTCATTTCCCGAAACGGACCGAGGGGAAAACTCACCCAGGTCACGACGCTGACTCAAGTATAAGTCCCGTATTTCATATTTGTGCAGCTCTGCTGTCGTCATTGTGATTTCCAAGGAGCACTCAAGCATAGGGGCAAAATCCCTCGGACTCTCCTGGTGAAGCCATGCTTTTTAATTGGCTTACAGACGGTTTAACGCAAGTTTACGAGTTTCACTCGGAGGAAGAAAAATGTGAATAAAAATAAACGGTTCTTTTTCTGCGTCACCGCCTTATTTCATTGAAAATGAACCCATATCTTGTGTTTAAATCGTCTTTGAATCCGACACGAGACAAATTAGAAATGGCTTTTTTGATTATTTTCTCAATTTTTTATTTATTTATTTGATTTATTTTTTGGTTCTTATTTGTTTTTATTTCAGTATTTTTTTTAATGATTCCTCTCTTTTGCCCCCCAAACCCTGATGACTTCTCCAAAAAAAAGGATTTAGTTTTGGTTATTTTTTGGTTTTATTCCAGTATTTTTTGAAGGATTCCTCACTTCTGCCCCCCAAAGTCCTCCTGGATTCCATTTTATAAAAAAAATTAATTTGGGGATATTTTTGCTTTTATTTCCAAATTTTTCGAATGATTCCTCACTTCTGCCTCTCAAATCCAGCACGACTTCTCCTGGATTCCATTTTCAAAAAACAACAAAAAAAAGGAACATCCACCAATACGTTCTGGCTGGAACACATATTTTTCTCGATTTTTAAGAAAGATTTTCATTTGCCTTTTTTTTTTGTCAGGGGAAAAGGTCACACTCTTAAATAAACATCTTGTCGGCACCTGCCGTATCTGTGTCTCGCCATCAAAACAAGAGGGAATTCAAGAGATATCTGCCAGCGATGTCATCCGAGGGCGGCTGGGCTCGACGCTTGTTGTTGTGCTGCTGTTAAAAGTTGTAAACAGCCCAACCCCGTTGATTTCGAAAACTAACTGCGTGTGCAATTGCGTGTGGAATCCGTGCCCGCCCGGGAGATTTAATCGGCGAAAAACAGCGAAACCTGTATTCCATCATTTCCTTGCGTGTGTCCTGTAAGCGCTGCAACCCCTGAGCCTTGCAGTGATCTTTAAGCTAGTGTGCTCATGCTACGGGTAATCCTAGTGAACATTATCCGCACAAAAATCAGCCGAAACTGAAAAAAAAAAAGGACAAATTTAAAAATACTGCACTGACTCTTCATCTTATTTCATATTTTCATTCATCGCGGGGAAAAAAAGGTGCAAACCCTGACTTTCGGTTTTTATTTTTTATTTTTTTATCAAAACCCAGCTCTGGCAACTCTCCTGGCAACCTGTTTCTCCCCGCTCACCAAGAAGCTGTTACTTGTAAAACTTGTTAAAAATTCAAAATACGACACCTGCACTTTATTTTATTATAAATTTTCATACATCGCGGGAAAAAAAGTGCAAACCTTAACTACGGATTTTTAAAAAATATTTATCTATTTATTTTTTAATCAGATCCCAGCTCTGGCAAATCACCTGGCAACCCGTTTGTCCGTTTCATGTTAAAAATTAAAAATACTGCACGGGCACTACATTTTATTCTATATTTTTATACATTGCGGAGAAAAAAACGTGGAAAACCCCGAATTTCGGATTATAATTTTTTTTATTTTTTTAATCAAACTCTGGCAAATCTCCTGGTGACCCGTTTCTCCCCGCTGACCGTGAAGTGATTACTTGTAAAACTTGTAAAAAAAAAATTAAATACTGCACTGGCGCTTATTTTTTTTTTTTATTATTTTCATACATTGCGGGGAAAAAAATGTAGAAAACCCCGAATTTCAGATTTTTTTTTCAGAAAAAAATAATCAAATCCCAGCTCTTGCAAATCTCCTGGTGACCTGTTTCTCCCCGCTGACCGTGAAGTGGTAACTTGTAAAGCTTGTAGAAAATGAGAATACCACACTGGCATTTTATTTTATTGTATATTTGCATACATCGCGGGAAATAAAGTAGCGCAAACCCCCACGACTGATTTTTTTTTTAAAGTTTTTTTAATCAAACCCCAGCTCTTGCAAATCTCCTGGCGACCTGTTTCTCCACGCTGACCGTGAAGTGATTACTTGTAAAATTTGCGAAAAATTAAAAATACTGCACTGGCACTTATTTTTTCAAATCAATTTCATACATTGGGGGGAAAAAAAAACCTGGAGAACCCCGACTTTCGGATTTAAAAACATTTTTTTTGAATCCAAACCCAGCTGTAGTGTCTCCCCGCTGACCGTGAAGTGGTTACTTGTAAAACTACACTTGCAAAGCCACACCCCCCCTCCACCCTCCTGCCAGTCGCAGTGCAACCTTTGTCCACTACAATGCAGGCCGGGGAAACAAAAGCGCCATTGCGGCCCCTGGGGTTGTTCTGGAACCTTCTGTCAGTCAAACCCATTGTTGACGTGTGCAGGCCTTGCAGGACAATGGCACTTTGTGCGAGGGAAGGGAGGACACACCCTCCGCTCCTGTATCTCTACCTCCAATCTATGACACCTTCGGATTCTGCCGCAGCTTGTCTGAATTTCATGTTGTGCTTCTTCGGCCGGCCGGCGATACGTGTCTTTTAATGGCCGCATTTCCGCGCAACGTCCATGGGCGAAGCGGCCCTGAATGGGGATGGTCGGAGTGTCAGGTGTAAAAAGCGGGAAAATAGAAGTGGAGATGCGAAACGGCCGCTGGCGTCTGGTGGTTTTCCTTTTTTTTTTTTCTAATATGTTTGTTTCGTTTTGTTTTTTAAGGTCTCCAAGGATTTCTCAGCACTTCCTAAAATGAAACACAGGAAGGTGCGAAAAAGGGAAATACGCTGAACTCGGACGACAGAATAGAACAGACTAGATCCCACATACGGAAATTCTTTTGTCACGGCAGCGCAACAATAACAATATCAATAAATATGAGTATAGATATAAATAGAAGGCACAGTTAAAAGATAGCAAAATATATCTAGAAAAAATAGGCAGCAAATTAACAACAACAAATAAATAATAGAATCAATACAAAAAACAGTGAGATGAACAACAACAAATAAATATTCGAATGAATTAAAAAAAAATAACAGTGAAATGAACAACAACAAATAAATAATAGAATGAATAAAAAAAACAGTGAAATGAACAACAACAAATAAATAATAGAATGAATAAAAAAATAACAGTGAAATGAACAACAACAAATAAATAATAGAATGAATAAAAAAAATAACAGTGAAATGAATAACAACAAATAAATAATAGAATGAATAAAAAAAATAACAGTGAAATGAACAACAACAAATAAATAATAGAATGAATAAAAAGAATAGCAGTGAAATGAACAACAACAAATAAATAATATAATGAATAAAAAAAAATAACAGTGAAATGAACAACAACAAATAAATAAGAAAATGAGAAAAAAAACGACAACGAGTGACAACAACAATGACAAAAATCTTATGGCTCATTAGCATTGGCATTAGCATTAGCATACATTCGTTGTCTTCATGCACTTGATTTGATTGATTTGATTATTTATTTAGTCCCTTGCTAACGCTAATGCTATCTCCAGCTAGCTGGCTTTCATTCACCCAGTCTAACGATCACTTTTCTGCTTCTTCTCAGACTTGAGTCCTTTCCTTCGTGGCCCTTTAGCAACATCAGCCATCTTTAGCACATCTTTGTCGTTCAGGATGGCACAGAAAGGCTAGCTTAGCCGTGTCGTAGTGTTTGGCGACATCTGTAACACCAACACTGCTCTCACCTTTAGCTATTATTTCCTACTTCACACCACTAGCACTAGCACTTTTAACCTTTAGCGAGCCATAATGAGGGCTAGCGTCCCCGTCTCCCATGAATTTATAAAAACAGAGACTTGTTCCGTCGTTAAAGCAAACTATGTGGAACTAGTTGGCAAGCGTGGCGGAAGAATACGGG
>CAAKHD010009812.1:0-17967 GCA_901007705.1 Fistularia tabacaria | reverse complement strand
GGAGGAGGAGGACGACGACGACGACGACATGGCGGGGGAAGCTGCGTTCATGGAATAATAACCATGGACTAAGAGATGGTTGAAGTGTTTTTATCTTCTCCCTGCACTGTGAAGAACCCCGTTAGCCGGAAGCTAACTCCAAACTTATTTTGGAAAAAATATAGATGTGGAGGAGCAGGCCAGGAGATCTTGGACCTCTTTGTCGGTCACCTCAAAAGAGGCGTACGAGTTTTATTTACTTTTTATTTAATAAAAGAATGCCATTGATGTGTTTTTTCATTTGAATTTCCATTTTGCATGTGTGCAATATAAAGTTAACTATCGTATAGTTTTAAGCTTGTTTGTATTTTGTTCAGTTTTGAAGCCAAGCTTCTTGGGTTCAGGTGAAAAGGTTCATTGTTTTATCTGGAGGAAGATATTGTTTTTTTTCCAATAAATATCAATGTTGGCACGAGACTTGGTCCCAGTTTTGAATTTTGGCCCTCCGTGGATTTGAGTTTTTGACACCCCTGGTCTGGAGGAAGACCAGAGAGAAGGTTTATGGACGGAGGGGAAAGAGGACAAGAAGTTAGTCGGTGTGAGAGAAGAGGGTTAGATGGAGGCAGGTGATTGGCTGTGGAGACCCCTGAAGGAAGCAGCCCAAAGGAAAAGAAGAAGAATATTGGTAGATTATTCAATATGAACAAAAATCAGTCTGCTTAAAGTAACTTTACCTTCACGTTGCTCTCAGAGACATTTTCCGTGCTGGCCGATCGGTCACTGGCTTCAGATAAATCGTCCTGGGTCGGAGGAGAAAAGAGGAAAACCAAAATGAATCACGTCCAAATAAAAACAAAGTAATGAAGTTTGTCTTGAAGACAGGAAATGAGAAGCGGCACCTGGGATTGGGCCGTCTTTGGAGGTTTCTTGAACATTCCACTGAACATCCCGCCTGACTCCTGGGGAAGAAAAGGTTCGATAATTGTTATTAAATTTTAATTTAAAAAGTGTAAGGAGCGGATTGAACAACTGATGATTGTGCATTATTTAAAAAAAAAAACAAACTGTTGAAAATCACCTTAGCGTTGTGATTGGCGGAGAGGTTGTCGTTGCTGTCGGACAGCTCGCCGGGCTCAAACAAATTATCCTATTGCGGGAAAAAGAGCAATTATTCATTCATACAGACATACAACTCTTGCACCCCAATGCTCTTGCGATGAGTTGGAAGTGCGAACCGCCGTGTCGCTGTGACTCCCCAAAACTGATCAACATTTTTATTTCAGCATATTTCTCCAAGACCAAGGAGGTGGTTGTGGACTTTCGGACATCTACCAATCACAAACCAGGGCGAGGAGGTGGAGACAGTGGACTCCTACAAGTACCTTGGGGTCCACATTAACAATCAACTGGACTGGTCACACAAGTCAATCGCACAACTGACTCGGTGGCAGTGGGGAGGGTGATGGACGAACCAGGGAGCTCTCCTGGACGATCTTTCCCACCCCCTGCACCACGAGCTGTGGTTGACTGGCAGCTCGTTCGGCCTCCAGCTCATCAGACGCTCCTTCGTGCCCACGGCCATTAGACTGTATAACGGCAGTCTGGACGGCACGCGACTCTGAGCGTCCAGAGGTGCATCTGTGCCACCACCAGCTCACGCATCACAAATGTCATGTCCTCATGAGGTTTATCTAATTTTATCCTTGTTGTTGCCATTCTGTTACCTGTTTTTATGATTTATTTATTTTATCATTATTGTCATTCTGTTATCTATTTATTTTTATTTGTTTATTTATTTTTCCTTGTTGTCATTCTCTTATCGATTTACTTATTTATTTTTTTTACCCCTATTGTTGTCACTTTTTTTCTCCCCTTGTGGTTATTCCACCCTCATCCTGTTTATTTATTTATACATTTTTTGTTTTGTCCCTGTCATTTTGTTACTAATTTATTCATTCATTCATTTTGTCCTTATTGTTGTCTTCATTCTGTTATCTATTTCTTTTTTCAATTTTATTTTTTTTATTTGTCCTTTTTGCTGTCATTCTGTTATCTACGTTTATCCCTGTCATTGTCACTCTGTTATCTATTCTTATCCTTGCTGGTTGTTGTCTTTGTCCTGTTAATTATCTCTGCCATTTATATTTTTGTGCATATTTATTGATGTTGTTATTGTTGCGCTGCCATGACAAACAAATTCCCCATATGGGGATCAATTAAGTACGATCTTATCTTTTTCATAATAACGTGAACCTGCCTGACATGAGCGAAACTCACCTGAGACTTGGTTCTGGCTGCGAAGGGCTTCGGGGATTTTCTGAACATCCCGCTGAACATCCCTCCGGACTCCTGGGGGGACAGAAGGTACCTTCTGAGAACGGTTTCCACCGCCAGATTTTCAAATAAAGGCGATACAGCCTCCGCGCTCTCCTCGATCCCCCGCACGTCAACAGGAATGTAGATTCCTCCTCGTTTTTTACGGAGACGGAAACATCTCAGGCGAGCTCACGTGGCACCAAGGGCAGCAGAAGAACATATACCAATCCTCGATGGCGGATGAATGAAGTTCAGCCAGCCATTTTCAAAGGTGCCTTGCATTCGGATGTTTGCAAAGCAAAGACCTGGATTTCCCCAAGAGTCCTCATCGTGGTATTAGCATCGTTTTCGCTACATTTATTAGAATTTAAAAAGAAAGCAAATAAATTGATCCGATGTTCCTCCGCCGCGTTGACAGGAAATTGTTTCCGGCTGTATTAGCTTCAAACATCTCGTAGCCTAGTGTTTGGAGTCGTGAGTTCAGCAACCGACCCTATTAACTACCATTTACTATGCTAAGCTAACTAGCATGACGGAGCCGCCGAGTCCAGAATGGCAGCAGCCTTCTGGCTCTACTGCAAGGATGGAAGGAAGTAGGCCGGCGTATGAGAAAGGGGGGGGCGTGTCCCCTGGCTCACCTTGGCGCTGTGATTGGCGGACAGGTTGTCGCTGCTGCCCGACAGCTCATCGGGCGCCGACAGATCGTCCTGCGGGGCAAAGAAAAGGAAAGCAGACGTGTTCACAGATGGGAAACTCCATCCGGCGGAGGTGAGGGCGACGGCGCAGCTCTCACCTGGGACTGCGCTCTCGCTCCTGAGAGTTTGGGGGATCTCTTGAAGAAACCCCCCAACATCCCTCCGGACACCTGTGAGGGGGGAAATTACGATAACGGTTTGAGAGATGCGTCCGACAGTCGCTCTTGTTTCTATACAAGATAGTCACTTTTGTATTTGTGAGCTGAGGCAGGGGGCTTCGGTGCCTCACACAGGAGCTCTACGGGGAACGGCCAATCACAGCCTCCGTCTGAGGGACAGTGTTGTAAATATGTTTGAGAAAACTTGTAGTCTTTTAGCTTTAGGGTGGTTATAAGATCAGGAACGCGTCCATCGGAGGGACACCACATGTTCTGGAGATAAAATCTGACTGAGATGGTTTGGACATGGGCAGAGAAGATCCGGGAGGAAGGATGCTGAGCTTGGAGCTACAAGGTAAGAGGTCTAGAGGAAGAACAGAGAAGAGGTTTATGGATGGAGGGAAAGAGGACAGGAAGTGGAGAGAGGGGGTTTTATATGGAGTCAGATGATTGGCTGTGTTGGCCCCCTGAGGGGAGCAGCCGAAAGAAAAGGAGAAGAAGAACATTGGTGGATTATTTTGTATCTGTGACCCCAGAAGGGAGCAGCCAAGAGAAAAAGAAGAGGAAGTTGTATGCTCATCCAAGTAAACCAGCCCTTACCTTGGTGTCAACAACACCAGGACGATGCTGCATGTCAGAGTTAACCGCTCATGTCTACCATTATTGCCTGAATATTGACCAGCCATTAGCTACTCGGCTAATCTAGCCTTAACTTCATGCTGTTACAATACCTTCCTGCTGGTGTTCCTACATACTGACCTTGGCGTTATCAGACAGGCTGCTATCGCCGGCCGTCAAGTCAACGTCCAAAAGATCCTGAAACATCGGAGACGGCCTGTTAGCTTAGCATAAAGCTATCAGATTTTGTTTCCCCCGGGTCCGGGTCACCTGTGACGGCCTCCTGGCGTGTCCCGGTCTGCCTGGTCGTTTCAGGATCCCGCCCAGCACGCCAGCCTTGTCCTGCGGAGAGGAAGGCGACGAGGGGCTCAGCGTTTTCGCGGGGACGAGGCGGTACGAACATAGAACATAGAAAACAAACTGCCGACATACCTTTGATGGCTTGTTGTCAGTGAGACTGTCATTGCTGGCGGACAGGTCGGGGTTCTGGAGGGAAGCGGCAGCCGGAAAATGAAATTAATATCACCCCCCAACAAATCATATTTGGCTACATCTACTCAAATTCGCAATGGGCCGGATCTTGGCTAACATGCATCTCCTAGCATGTTTCAGGGGATACAAAGTCATGGAATCACATGGAAACCAGAGCCAATCCCAGGTGCGACTGGGACGAGAGGCGGAGCTTAACACGGAGGGGGTCGCCTGTCAATCGCACCCACGGATATTTTAGATGAAGTTCCTGACTGCGGACGGTCGTTACCAACCTGCGAAGGGTCCTCCTTGCCGGGTTTGGCCGTCTTCTTGAACATCCCTTTGAACACGCCCCCCTTGTCCTGCGGCGTTCATCACACAGTTAGTCGACAGTGACATGTTTCAAACAAGCCTCCATCCTGCCGCCGCCGCTCACCGTTGCGCCGCCGTCCGTCAGGCTGTCGCTGCTCTTGGAGAGCGCGCCGCTGACCGACAGGCTGTCCTGCGAGGCCAGCAGATGGAGAGCAGGTCAACGTCACCGCTGGTCGGATCAGATTTAGGCGCGGTGAGGTGCCGCTTCATCAAAAATTCAGTCACCTGTGCTTGGACAGACGGTTCCGCCGCCGACGACTTGGAAGACCTTTTGAACATCCCGCCGAACAATGCCGCTTTTTGCTGGATGGAGAACAAAACCCGCATCAGCAAGATAACTACCTGGAGAACACGTCTCGTCACGTTGACCTTTGGCCAGTGACTTGCAGTCACTTGCCAATCTTAGAATAAAAACATAATGTAAAATGAAAAAAAAAGAATTAAATGGTTATATTTATCAGTGATTTGCACTATAAAAAGGTATTTTTCATTTAACTCCTTTTGTCCCCAACGAACGACACCACCATTAGCATGACAACCCCCTTAGACCTAGTTTCTGCCGTTCAACTCAGCCATTTACATAACAAGCCACCGTAACCTGGACCCGCCCACAACCCTGGCAGTTATATTCAGAAACTCAGCCCCAGAGGTCGTCGGAACCGAAGAAGCCTCTCGGATGAGGGCCGAGACGCAGGGAGGTGCAGTCAGGGGAGGCGGAAGAGGCCGTGCCTCACTTGCCAATCTTGGAAAGAAAAATTGTAAAATGAAAAGAAAGAATTAAACGGATGTATTTTTATCGGTGATTTACACTAAAGATATTTTCCATTTAATTTCACCAGTTTTAGATTGTTTTTTTGATACAAAATCGCTGGATTTTTCATATTTACTCTTCAAATACTAAGATACGTGCGGTGAGGCTGCGGACCGTTGAGCCTCAACGTAGACTTCACAATGACAGCTGACTGTTAGCATGCACTGCACCGAGACCATATTGCTGTCTCTCTGTATGTCGCTAGTAAAATGTCAAAACACTTTTGCTGTATGACCTACATTTCCAACATACAGTATGTTTTGGTCAACAACTGCATTTTTGTTACCAGCTTCTTGTGCTGAGAACAGCTGTAAATCTGATTGCGATCAAGTCAGTGCCTCACCGGCCATGAACCTCACCGCGCCGCACGTCACCGCCTTTTGACCTCCACGTAGCTTCGCAGCGCCCTTGACCTCTCAGTCCGATCGGTCCACCCCTTGCATCCCATCTTCTTCCAAATGTGAATAAATTCCCCGGTGGCTTTAAACCCCGAGATATTGGAAATAGCGAGAATGGAGGCTCCTGGACACGTGACCTCGCGTCACCAACCAGCTGAGGCCTCGGGCCTGAATCCCAGAAGGTGCTAAATGTGGCTTTAGGCTTTGCTTTACCCCTCCCACTTTTCACAAATTGGTTTTCTGGTCATTTTTCTATTCAGGTCGGCGTTCAGCTGCTCGTTTTCTGACAGACGGTCGGGGGGAAAAACCTGAAGTTAATTTTGTCCGAAAGAGACATTTCTGCTTCTCCATGATATTCATACACGCTGGTCGAAGCTGGTTTGCAACTGACGCAAAAAAAAAGCAGAAAATTAAAAGACAGCTGCTTCCCTTTTCTGCTCATTTTAAGGATTCAACACTTTCAAACAACTGACTCCCCCGCGCTCACTTGCGCCCCCTAGGGGTTGGAGCAGGATTTACACGCAGGAATATCATTTACTGTGTAATCAATATCAACAACAAACTTTCCTGCCTAATTCAATACATTTATAAAAATCCGTCATTATTAAGCACTCTTAATGTTCCGCTTCTGATTGGTGATCGATCAGGTCAGCTGTTAACGCGCGCACACACACACACACACACACACACACACACACACACACACACACACACACACACACACACACACAGTAGCTACAAGGTGCAAACAAACAGGCAAACATCAACTAAAAAATACAAGAAGAAAAATTATATTTTTCTAAGAATTTCATAAGCAACATTACAATTTGGAAAAGGTTAAAAAAAAATCTTAAATAAGTGAATAAATTAAGAAGATAGTTTTTCAAAACGCAACTATGGAGAACAAAAATTAGCTTTTAAGTGATATAATGACCTTATTTTCAGCAACACTTTTTTTTACCTGATTAAAAAGCCAATTTTTGCTGTTAGATTTTTTTGTTTGTTTGTTTTTAAAAGAATAATAAACCTCCACGAGAGAGAAAAAAAAACAAAAACAGCCACACCGGCGAATGTTGACACCGAGCGGCCACTCACCGCGACGCCGCCCCCGTCACACTCCAGCTCCAGGTCCAGATTCTCGTACCGCGCCTGTAGGAACACACACACACACCGTTGAACCGACTTTTCAAACACCGTCCACCACCGAGTACTCACTTCTCCCGTGAGTTCCCGAACTCACCATTTGAGATCGATCGATCCGACGCTTCCTTTCCGGTGTGTGTGTTGTTCGTGTGTGTGTGTGTGTGTGTGTGTGTGTGTTCGTTCCCCGCGTCGGAGGACCGAACGAAAAAAACAACTACAAAGAATTAAAAAAAAGGTCCACGGCTTCCAGGAGGCTTCGAGTGACCGAGTGAAAACCGGCGGATCCGGTTCCCGGACTCCCCGGGGAGGGAGCGGGGTAGGCAGGGGCGTCGCCTGCCTCACCTGGAGGTCCGCGGGCGAAGCGGGCAGCCGTTGCGTTCAGGTGCTGCTCGGAAATTCCGCCACCGCGCCTGCGCGACGCGAGGAACGGCGAAGTGACGACCGCGAACAAGTACTTCCGTTCGATGCTTTTTGTCTACACATGATTTTCTCATGAAATAAAACTTAGTAGCATTCTGTTATTTGAATTAGTTGTTTGCTTTTTTCATTTTGATTTTTTTTTGCATTTTTAATGCGCTTTGTGTGATGGTTTACAACCAAAACTTTTTCTTCTGGGGACACGACAGGCCATACACTTACGTCTGCTAAAACACTGCTAAGAATATATTTTATTTCAGGCGCCTTACTTGACATTCAAGGACACATACATAAAATAGGTATTGAAAAGAAACAGTTAAATAAAAACAAAAGTGACAATGAGGTGAAGAATAAATAGAAACATTTTAAAAAATGCATGAATAAAAATATCAATGAACTTCAACTTGCATCCATTTGCCAGCAATTGACAATGCACTACAATATATAGTTTTATATTCATCTATTGAAAATAAAAGTACATCATTGGCATGGTTGCATTTTTTTTTCTGTGGTCTGCAATATTTCCACAAAAAAAAAAAAAAATTCTTCTAAATTTTTTCTACATTTTGAATGCACCCCCCCACACCACAACACACACACACACACACACACTTCAAAGGGTAGCCGAGATAAGCGTGTCAATACAGAAGCACATCTCGCAGCTGATAGCGTTTTGGGTAATGGCGTCGAAATCAGGTGCAGTGTTTACTCAAGCCGGGGCGAATGGGCCTGCAGAGGGCTGTAAAAAAAAAAAAAAAAAAACAGGAGCAGCCGATAAGGCGTGTTTGCAGGCCCTCCGGATTCCGGTGATTGAATTGACCCTTGCACGTTCACTAAATCATGCTTTTTAAACCGTCGTATCTTTTTGCATGATGCATGCATGATGAAGAAGAAAGACGTGTCTATATGTCAGTCGCACTGGACTGTGAGTCACATTTTTGGGGGGAATTTGTTTGATGAAATCAGAGACCAAGAACAGACATTTCATGTGGAAAGGCAAGTTTTCGTAATAACAATAGACATTAGAACATCATGCTGAATAGGTGTCTGCTATGCTAACGTAACATATTAAGAGTTATTCAGATAACTAGCATAGACAACATAGTGTAACATGTTTACCAAACTCTCCTTCTGACTCCGAATCACTGAATCCATTGAATTCTTCGTCCTCGGTGTCACTTCTGAGCAACTCGGCCGGCTCCGGAGGTCGACGGCGCTCCGCTTCCTCTTCTGGCTGCCGTCAGACTCAGCATCAGTTCCTCGCTTCATCCAGCTTGTAGCCCGACATTAGCTTTTTTTCTGTTTTCTTCATTGCAGTTCGAGAATCCTCCGCTTTTCTGACAGTCCCTCACAAGTTTCTCGCTCACCCCAAACTTTCTGTCTGCCGCTCGATGACCGTTTTCAGCTGCATATTTCACGACTTGCAGCACGTCATCTTTTCTTTTTGCCGGCGTTTGTGTTCAGCGTTTCTCAGTTGTCTTTACAAGTTGATTTTTAATTGTTTTTCAGTGGTACAGAAGTACTAGGAGTAGAAGATACTGGCACTCAAGCCGAGAGCGCACTTTTGCGCCGGTCAGTGTGAAAATAATGAACATGTGAAATGATATATTTCAATATATATATTCGTCGCAGGACCAGCCAAAGCATGGAAAAAGAGTGCGACTTGTTGTCCGACAAAAATTCGATTTTCACTTAAAAAAAAAACAGCAACTTGCCGATCGAAAAGAGAATTTATTCATCAACAAAAGATCACCGGGTAACAGTGTGTCGCACCGCTAGAACTTAAATCATAAATATTCTGAAATATTGCACACGTGTTTCATCGGAGACTTTGCCCGGGCGTCGGGAGTTCGTCACATCGGGGTTTCCGGCTCGGGGAGCCGCCGCCGCCTCCAGGACAGGAAGTACAGCCGGCCCTCGCCGTCGCCGCAGACCAGCCGGGACGGGTTTTCGGGGCTCACCTCCAGCGCCAGCACGGGGCCGCCGCACACAAACATGCCCACCTGCAGAGAGCGGGGGAGGCCACAGCTAGCTCGCTTCCTGACGTCACCGGGGTTCGAGTGACGGCGTCAGACATTTTTAGCGGAAATGTGAATGGTTGTAGGACTTTCCGACAAACAAATGAGTGAGCTTATTCATAACGAAATAGATCTTTTGTTACTCAGGCTGAAAGCTAAACTGCACTCGCCAGTATAAGGATGACGGCACACAGAGAGAGGACGGAATTCAAAATGTTTTGCTGCACGCAGAAATGTAATTTTGTTTTCTCTGCAGTTGATTTAAATTGAATTAAATTAATTAAATAAATAAAAAAGCGAAACATTTTGTTGATAAGTAGCATCAAGGCAAAAAAAACCCAAAACAAACACATCAATGTCTCGCATATGGGATGCTAACGCCGCTATCGCTAGTACTATTCACTTTCTTGGGAGCCATAATGAGGGCTAATGTCATGCAAAAAGCACAAAACAAGGCGTTTTAAGAGAAGAACGGAACCAAGAACAATGTAAACAACGCGCAACTGCCACTACGCTAGGTAGCGTATCGTCTTGATAGCATGCTGCTCGTCTGTATGAAGCATGAATGAGTGAATTTGTCACTACGTGACTCGAGAATGACTGGGCGAATGGTTGTTTCCCTCGAAATGCCGATCTGGTGAGAGGGTGAATTTGAGACGCTGTGATTGAAAGGGTGAACAGTTGTGTGTCTCTTTAGAACATGAGAGGGTGAATGGAACGTCAATATGATGTATGGACGGATGAATGAATGAATGGTTGTACATCCATCTGACGTACGAATGAATCGTCTGTACGAAGCACGAATGAGTGAATATGTCGCGATGTGACTCGAGAACGCGTGAGCGAATGGTCGTTTCCCTCCGTGTGCCGAGAGGGTGAATTTGAGACGCTGTGATTGGGCGAGACCCCCGCCTTTCGCCCAATCACAGCGGCCCTCTCAGCGTAGGCGGGGCAGATCAGGAATGAACGACTGGGGCTCTTGAGCCGACATATGGTGGACCACCGGCTGACCTACCTGCTTCTTGCTGCTCCGGTCCCACATCTTCACCGTGTGGTCGAAGGAGGCGGAGAGGATGCAGCTGCCGGTGAGCCGGAGCGCAGAGACCCTGCCGCCGTGGGCCTGAGGAGCAGACGGGAGGCGGCGCGTCAACGGCTGCTACACGAGGCCCCGCCGGGTTTCACTTCCCTTCCGGGGAAGGAGAGCAACACCTGCGTTCACTCCTTCACGCCGGGGGAGGATCATTACTCCTTTTCATTGGTTCATCTGACAGTCTAAGACTACCACGAGGACCCGATACTTATCAACATGATGTGGTTGATTAATGAATGGATGAATGGATGCTTCTTTGTCTCGAGATGACGTGTGAATGAGTGAATGAATGGTTGGATGTCTCTATATGAGAGGGTGAATGGTTGTTCGTATCTATTTGACATGTGAAAGAGAGGGTGAATTGAATGTCATCATGACGTATGAATGAATGAGTGAATAGTAAACGTCTTTGTCTGACGAATGAATGAATGAATGAATGCTCCTGCTTGACATGTGAATTAGAGGGTGGACTGAATGTCAATATGATGCAGGAATGAATAGTTGTCCATCAATCTGATGTCTGAATGAATGAGTGAATGGTTGCATGTCTCTATTTGACATGTGAAAGAGAGGGTGAATTGAATGTCAATATAACTTCAGAATGAATGAGTGAATGTTGTACATCTAACTGACGAATGAATGAATGAACGAACGGTTGTTTGTCTCCATCTGACATATGAATGAATGAGTGAATGGTCTTATGTCTGAATGAATGAGTGAACGGCTGTTCGTCTCTGTGACATGCGAATGAGAGGGTGAAGTGAATGTCAATATGATGTATGAATGAATGGTTGTACATCCATCTGACGTATGAATGAATGAGTGAATGTCTCCATTTGACATGTCAATGAGAGGGTGAACTGAATGTCAATAAAAGTTATGAATGAATGAGTGAATGATTGTACAACAATCTTAACTTATGAATGAATGAGTGAATGGTTATCTGTCAAAATGAATGAGTGAATTGTTGTACGTCTCCATCTGACATGTCAATGAGAGGGTGACCTGAATGTCAATAAAAGCTATGAATGAATGAGTGAATGATTGTACAACAATCTTAACTTATGAATGAATGAGTGAATTGTTGTACGTCTCCATCTGACATGTCAATGAGAGGGTGAACTGAATGTCAATATGACGTATGAATGAATGACTGGGTAAATGGTTGTACGTCTTTATCTGAAGTATGAATGAGTGAAGGGTTGTACGTTTTTATAAGCGGCCCTGTGATTGGTCCAGGGTGAACCCCGCCTCTTGCCCAATGACAGCCCGGATGGGCTACTATTATGGGATGTACAGCGGCTCATCTGTTGTTGTGCCGATGTTATTTGTGTCGCATGTTGTGAAGCTCTTCACTCACGGGTTTTCTTCTGCTCCAGGAGGAGAAGCCGGGGGGCTGGCTGAACCACAGGTTCCCCGTCACGTCTCCGCACACCACCAGGTCTGGCAGCCGGTCGGGAGAAGAAAAACAGAGGCAGAAAGACAACATTTAAGAGATGTAGCTTAAGAGGCGAAAAGACCTTTGCTGGACAATTTGGCGAAGCCCACCTTTGTCCACAGTTATAGCCGTGATCCAGCGCTTCCCCTCCTCTTCGTCCTTGTCCTGCTCCGGCGTCACCGAGCTGAAAGCTACGCTGATATCATTGTCCGGGCCCAAGGCCAGCTGAAAGGCAGGGGCGGGACCAGTCTGTTTTTTTGAAGGTGGACGAGCCGACTGAACGGTACCCAAGGCGGAGAAGAAAACCTTGACGGGACTCACGATAAATCCGATTTGAGGTGCTCCTTGGTTCTCACCCACCAGCCACGCGCTTTTCTCGTCGTTGCGGGTCATCCCAAGGACTCGTATCTCTTGGTGGTAACTGCGGGAGGAATCGACAAATGGAGGTACGACTTTAACCTCCTCCCTTAAAGGACCTTAAGGGAGGACAGGCTCCGGCCCCTCGACCTCGTTCAGAGAGCCCTTACTATTCGGAAAAAGCAGGAAGCCGTGACCGGCTCCTGGACCAGCACGTATCTGGCTCCGCCCACATCAGAGGTCCTTTAAAACCACCTTACTGCACTGAGCCGGGATCTGCCCCGAGGTTAGCAGTCGCTCATTGGGCGGCGGTTGGGTTTGTTTAGCTCGTGTTTACTAACGCGGTCCAGACCGCGAGAGCTCGTCGCTTCCTCGTCCCACCATTTTCTTACCTCTTGTTCTCGTTGCCGCGGCCACTGCCGTCGGGGCCATCGATCTTGTAGATAGTCGTCTGGTCGGACACGCCGAGCAGCACCGAGGAGTATGAGAGTCGGACGATCCGTTCCGGGAGGTCGTACCTGGCGACCTTCTGCAGCCTGGAAGAAACAAAGGGAAGTCCACCGAGGAGTTCTGCCACATCCTGCTTCTCTAAATGTGACTGGTTACAGCCCAGTTGGGTAGGAGGTGAAGAAACACGTTCAAGCAGGAATTGACAGCTGGAGAAAAGTGTGGAATGGGATTATCTTTGGCTTGCAGGATAATACTGAATTACTATGAGCTGGACGGCCGATACGGTGCGGGCGCCGTTAATACTACAAGTCCCACGATGCACTACGAGTGCCGTGGCGCCTCAACCGAGCCCAGCCCGTTCGTCAGCCGGCCTTGCCGAGTCAGCTGTTGTCCACCGCCAGCCGCCCCTTCTACCCCGAAGATGGGTGAGCGAAAGGTGGACTTTGAAAACGGCAGCGACACTTGTGATAGCGAGCGGCTGTTGATTTTTATTTTTGTCTTTGAAGCTGCTTGGATGATGTCCGTGAAATGTCTCTTGTACATACGTATATCTCCTTTGTGTATCGTCTAACTTTGTGTTTGTTGTTCTTACCTGCCTTTTGACTATGGATGAAAATGAGCTACCGCGCTAACTCCAGCATATTTACATTGATGCATTTTGCTGAGATGTTGATCAATAAGTACTGTCCTAATTCAAATTAAAAAACTAAAATGAAGAACTACGGCAACGGATATCTTTGAAGGGCCTGCCTTGGGATGAACTTGGGGGAAAAAGCGAGAGGAATGACTCAGGAGAAGCTGCTTCCATCACATACCGACGCACGAGGAACCTCATTCCAGTTGCTTTTTGACGGACCCGGGACACCTATTTCTCTCTAGAAGCAGGTGTTTTGAACTAAAACTAAAACTCTCCAGCGCACAAGAGGTGGCTGCCCGAGCCCGACTTCCCGACCCGACGCGACCGCCGGACCTGCAGACGGCACCTGAAGATCCCCGAGAGGGAGCCGCGTCTCCAGAGCGCCGGCCGTCGCTCGTCCCTGCCGTCGCGTCCAGAGGACACCTCACTCCTGCCCATGACCGCGAATCATCCTTTTCATGCTTTGAATTAAATCTTTATTTTTTAATCCTGTCACCTATTTCTATCTTTGTTGTTGTTCATTTAGCTGTCAATTTGTTTTTTTTTCCTCTATTGATATATTTTGCTATCTTTTAACTGTCTCTTTTATTTATATTTACATTTGTACTTATATTTAAATTTATTGACACAGCTATTGTTGCGCTGCTGTGACTAAAGAATTTCCCCTATTGGGATCAATAATAACAAATCTATCTATCTATCTACATCTATGGCGGGTCTGACGTCATTGTCTTCGGAACCGGCTCTTTGGACTACGACCGCCGCCATTCTTGTAGTCTTTCAAAACACACACACACACACACACACACACACACCTGCGTTTCGGATCGTCAAATAAACGCCATTGTATTTTAAAGGGGAGTTTCTTGGTATTTTGACAAGACTGTGTGACAGAGTCAGCGCTCCAACTTACACCTTGTTCCTCTCAAACATCATTATTGTCAAATATTGACATTTTTAGATTAACACCTCCTTCTTGAGACCGTGTTCCAATCACCAGTTATTATTTTCCAGCTTCGGTGGTGGTGCCACAAACAAAGGTTGATATCATTATTAAGCAAATGATATTCCAAGCACTTTGACTCATAACTAATGATCGCCATTGACATTGTGACTCATAACTAATTCTAGCTCTGCTGTCGAAAAATCAGGACAAAAATTACACGCATCTCCTGGTTCTTCGCAAAATGTCGAAAAAGGGGCGCCTAATGCGTCGCTATGAGACGCCGAGGGAAGCTTCACCACTTATTATAGAGAATTAAAAGCAACAGATTTTTCTCGTATTTAATATTTAATGTTGTTTGTTTATTGGCTTTGTCAGTTCCAGGTTCAAGTTTCTGGCTTCGACGAGAGAACATCACGGAGCAGAAAACTGAGCTGGAATATGTTTGTCCGTTTTTCTTGCGACCACAAGGCATGTTGGATTATTTTATTTGAAGGATTATTTTTTTTCTGAGCTGTTCAAAAATATTTTCATTCGAAATTACCCTGGAAACACTGCGGAAAGAGTCATAAGAAATTGCCGGAAATTATTTTTAATTTATTTCACATTTAATGTTGTTCTAATAGGCAATAATTTAAAAGCTTCGGCAAAAAGAAACGACTGAATAAAGGTTTGGAAAAAAAAAAATCGACACACCAAGAGTGTGCCAGAAGTAAAGATCATTTATTTTACATACAGAAAATGTTTTATTTCAAGGCCAAATTTGCTCTTCTTCGGAGGCTTACCAAGACAAATATGTTCTTATGGCGCCATTTTTAAAGGGAATGATGATGTGATTCCCGATGTTTTTTTGTGGGCCTCTTTTAAATTTTAGCATTATTATTAAAAAAAACCCCAACATATGATCATGTGATTCCCTCCTTCATTGTCCTTTTTAGTTTTATTTTTTTGTGGGCTTCTTTTCAATTGATTCCGAGAGTAAATATTCAGTTCCAAAATTTAAAAGAGATGCACAAAAAAAATGAAAAAATAAATTTAACATTATCTTCCCCTTCAGATTCAAACAGGTACTCTGAACATATGTACTGAAATAGAACTGAACATTTACCTCCGGATCATTGAAAAGAGGCGCACAAAAAAATAAAAATAAAAGGGGGGAATCACATCATCAATTTTTGGGGAAAAAATGCAAACATTTAAAAGAGGCACACAAAAAAGGAGGGAATCACAAGATAATTCCCTTTAATATCATCATTTGATTCCCTCCTTTATTCTATTTATTTTTTGTGCGTCTCCTTTGAATTGATCCGAGGGTAAATATTCAGTTCCATTTCTGTAAATATGTTGAGAGGACCTGTTTCTCGGGCCTTTTCTGATAATGTTTAAATTAAATAAAAAAAAAAAAAGGAGGGAATCATATGATAACTCTCTTTAAAAATTGTGCCATAAGAACATAGTTGTTTGGATGAGCATCTGTGCGTCTCTTTTCAATATTAAAATTAAAATTTAAGAGGTGGAACATTATTTCCAACTTGTTTCGAGAAAAGGCCAATGAAACAGATACTCTTTACATATGTACAGAAATGGAACTGGAAACTTTAAAAAAACTTAAAATAATAGAAAAGACACTTTTTAAGGAGAGAATCACATGATCATTCCCTTTAAAAATGGCGCCATAAGAAAATTTTGTTTTGCGAAAAGGCCCAAGGAACGGATGCTCTTAACAAATGTACCGAAATGGAACTGAACATTTACCTTTGCATCAATTTAAAAGAGACGCACCAAAAAACAAAATTAATAAAAATATGGTCATGTGATTCCTTCCTTTACTTTTTAAAACTTATTTCTGTAAATATGTTAAGAGTATGTGTTTCTTGGGCTTTTCTCGAAACAAGTTGAAGATAATGTAAAAATTTAAAAGAGGCCCTTTAAAAATAAGAACATGATTGTCACCGTCATGGATAAATTTAAAAGAGGCGCACAACAAAAAAAAAAATTAAACATTGTTTTCAACTTGTTTCACTTAAAAGAGGCGCACAAAAAAAAGAAAGAAATAAAAAAGGAGAGAATCACAAGATCATTCCCTTTAAAATGGCGCCATAAGAATATAATTGTTTTGGTAAACATCTGAAGAAGAGCATATGTGGGCTTTTTAAACTTTTTTTAAAAAAAATCTTTACTTTTGGAGTACTCTTGATGTGCGGATTTTTTCCAAACCTTTTTGGAGTGAGAGAGGCCATGAAGTTAGCTGGTACGAGAGAAGAAGATCCAGAGAACAGGGTTAGATGGACGATGAAGGGAGCGGCCCAAAGGGGAAGAAGAGCTCCAGCCCGACGGGGCGTTACCTGGGGTCAAATGTATCTGTTTACCTGGCCGCGCCGCGCCGCTGCTTCCACTCCACCTTCCAGACGTCCACGTGGAGTTCGCAGTAGCTTACGGCGAACCGACCGTCGGGCATGGGGCACGCGGCGCTGACCGCACCGTCCGACGCCTGAGTCGTGGAAAGAAGCCAAAGGTAAGCTAGTCTAAATTGACAAACGTATAAAAATCACAAAAACAGAAGTCCCCTGTATGCGCCTGGTGGGTCACCTGTTTGCGAGCGAGCAGCCCGCCCTGCCGCCACAGCTCCAGCAGACCCGATTCGTATCCGGCGAGGAGCAAGTCGTCCGTCGGCGAGAAGCAGAGAACCGCAACGGGGCTTTTGGGACTGGGGGGAGTCTCTGCGGGGACAGGAAGTAGGCACCCTGGGTCAGCACACCGCTCCTCGCGGGTTGCAGCTAGCACGTAGCGGGATTTTTTTTTATTTTCGTTTTGAATTTTTTACATTCTTATTTTTCATCTTTAACATTTTCATTTTTAATTTTTTACATTTTTATTTTTCATGTTTAAAATGTTTATTTTTAATTTTTAAAATGTTTATCTTTCATTTTTTACATTCTTATTTTTCATCTTTAACATTTTCATTTTTAATTTTTTACATTTTTATTTTTCATGTTTAAAATGTTTATTTTTAATTTTTTAAATGTTTATCTTTAATTTTTTACATTTTTATTTTTCATCTTTAACATTTTCATTTGTAATTTTTTACATTTTTATTTTTCATGTTTAAAATGTTTATTTTTAATTTTTAAAATGTTTATCTTTAAATTTTTACATTTTTATTTTTCATCTTTAACATTTTCATTTTTAATTTTTTACATTTTTATTTTTCATGTTTAAAAAGTTTATTTTTAATTTTTAAAATGTTTATCTTTAATTTTTTACATTTTTATTTTTCATCTTTAACATTTTCATTTTTAATTTTTTACATTTTTATTTTTCATGTTTAAAATGTTTATTTTTAATTTTTAAAATGTTTATCTTTAATTTTTTACATTTTTATTTTTCATCTTTAACATTTTCATTTTTAATTTTTTACATTTTTATTTTTCATGTTTAAAAAGTTTATTTTAAATTTTTAAAATGTTTATCTTTAATTTTTTACATTTTTATTTTTCATCTTTAACATTTTCATTTGTAATTTTTTACATTTTTATTTTTCATGTTTAACATTTTCATTTTATAATTTCTTACATTTTTATTTTTCATGTTTAAAATGTTTATTTTTAACTTTTAAAATGTTTATCTTTAATTTTTTACATTTTTATTTTTCATCT
>CAAKHD010009811.1:6172-16367 GCA_901007705.1 Fistularia tabacaria | reverse complement strand
CTAGATGAAATTCTTCTATCACAAAGAACCCCTGAAACTTTTCTCCACCCATTCCAACCTCCTTGAACCCGTTTCTTAACCTCTTTTCCACACTCTCCGTTGCTCTGGACTGTTGACCCTGAGTACCTGAAATCCTCCAACTTCTTGATCTCCACTCCCTGCAGCCTCACCGTTCCACCCGGGTTCCTCTCATTCACACACATATATTCTGTCTTGCTGCGACTAACCTTTATTCCTCTCCTTTCTAGAACAAAGGTCCACCTCTCAAGATTTTCCTCAACCTGTTCCCTGTTCTCACTACAGATCACAATGTCATCTGCAAACATCATGGTCCATGGAGATTCCTATCTCATCTGTCCTGTCCTCATCTGTCAGCCTGTCCATCACCAGTGCAAACAGGAAGGGGCTCAGAGCTGATCCCTGATGAAGTCCAAAGCCCACCTTGAACTACTCCATTTCACCTACAGCACACTTCACCACTGTCTCACAACCAGCATACATGTCCTGGACCAGTCTAACATACTTCTCTGTTACTCCAGACTTCCTCATACAATACCAGAGTCCTTCTCTCGGCACCGTGTCGTATACTTTTTCTAGGTCTACAAAAGCACAATGCAGCTCCCTCCGACCTTCTCTGTACTTCTCTATTAGCATTCTCAAAGCGAATACTGCATCTGTGGTACTCTTTCTAGGCATGAAGCCATACTACTGCTCACAAATACTGACTTCTGCTCTCTACCGCTCTCTACTCTCTCCCATAACTTCATTGT
Organism: Fistularia tabacaria; assembly: GCA_901007705.1. Lineage (NCBI taxonomy): Eukaryota > Metazoa > Chordata > Actinopteri > Syngnathiformes > Fistulariidae > Fistularia > Fistularia tabacaria. The sequence continues at coordinate 15,597 of CAAKHD010009811.1, read as the reverse complement.
ATGGCTCATCAACTTTATCCCTCTATAGTTACTGCAATTCTGCACATCCCCCTTATTCTTAAAAATGTCCACCATCACACTTCTTCTCCACTCTTCAGGCATCTCTTCTTTCTCTAAGATCCTGTTGAATAATCTAGCCAGAAACTCTACCACTGCCTCTCCTAGACACTTCCATACCTCCACAGGTATATCATCTGAGCCAACTGCCTTTCCATTCTTCATCCTCCTCAAAGAACTCTTTCCATCTTCCCATCACTCTTCTAGCATCTGTCAATACATTTCCCTCTCTATCCTTAATCCCCCGGACCTGCTGCACATCCTTTCCGTCTCTATCTCTCTGTTTTGCCAACCTGTATAAATCATTCTCTCCCTCCTTACTGTCCAACCAAGCATACAAGTCATCATATGCCCTTTGTTTTGCCTTTGCTACCTCTACCTCTGCTACCTTACGCTGCATCTCCCTGTACTCCTGTCTGTTCTCTTCAGTCCCTTAAGTGTCCCACTTCTTCTTTGCTAACCGCTTTCTCTGTATGCACTCCTCCACTTCATTATTCCACCACTAGGTCTCCTTATCTACTTTCCTTCCAGATGACACACCAAGTACTCTCCTACCTGTCTCCCTGATCACTTAGCTGTAGTTGTCCAGTCATCTGCTGGTTCTCCCTGACCACCAAGAGCCTTTCTCATCTCCTTTCTGAAAACCATACAGCACTCCTTCCCTTTCAGCTTCCACCACTTTGTTCTCTGCTCTACCTTTGTCCTCTTCATCTCTCTTGTCACCAGAGTCATCCTACAAACCACCATCCTATGCTGTCTGGCTACACTCTCACCTACAACTACTTTGCAGTCACTGATCTCTTTCAGATTACCTCGTCTATACAAGATGTTGTCTACCTGCGTGCTCCTACCTTTGCTCTTATAAGTTACCCTATGTTCCTGTCTTTTCTGGAAAAAAGAATTCACAACAGCCATTTGCATCCTTTTAGCAAAGTCTTCCACCATCTGTCCCTCTGCGCTCTTTGTTTTCATATTACGTACAGCCTCACCATCATTCATGTTCACTGTTTTATTTACGCGTTTTGAAGAGAATTACGTGAATAGGCGCAGTGCTTCCCTCTCTCGCTGCGCTTTCCAGTGTGTTGAGCGGTGCACCCACACGGTCCGCGCGACCCCCCCCCCCCTCGTTGAAAACAAGGGCAGGGAAGCAGCGCCCAGAATTGCAGTACCCAATGTGGCCACCCGGTCCCTCCGTGGGCGCTGTGGAATGCCAAGCCCATTTTACCTCACATCATGCACCTAATTGTCAAATAATTGATCAATTAATAGTAAGATAAATATAATACATATTGTCATTCAAAACATTTTCAGTAATTAATATATATATATTAATAAAATTAAACAAATTAAACGAATAAACATTAAAGAAATATTTGTAATCAATAGTAATCATTATTACTTCTCATTGTTAACAAAATTGATATTGTTAACAACTAATATTTAATAATTATTTGTTCATTGGCTTCTCTCAAGTTCTGTGAGATACATTCATGTTGGATCCGTGCGCCGTCACGTTTTTTCTTAAATCTGTTGTCCTGTTGTGCGCTATTTTGGGAGCTGTTTTAACACACATGCGTGTTTTTCGTCAAGTGCGGTCCTTGAAACAGTTGATTGACATGCACTCCTCAGCCTGTCCACATCGATACCAGATGTAATTGTCTCTCTCATTACTCTCTCGCTCTCTGAGGCTCTCTGTGCATGCGAAAGGGCAAAATACGGCTGTGCACGTGCTAAAATAATGATGTAATGCAAACATTTCTGGAAAGCTTATGCTCAATTGCTTCCCAACCAGAAAAGTCACGGCACGTGTCTGGTACCATGATAGTACAACTTAAAACCTGCTCTTAAGCTTCTAGGCTTACTACCTTTCCATCTGGTCTCCTGGACACACAGTATATCCACCTTCCTTCTCTGCATCATGTCAACCAACTGTCTACCTTTTCCTGTCATCATCCCAATATTCAAAGTCCCTGCTCTCAGTCCCAGATTTTTGCCTTTTCTCTTCTCTGTCTGCTTCCAAACACGCCGTCCTCCTCTCCTTCTTCGACCCACAGTAGCCCAATTTCCACTGGTACCCTGTAGGTTATCGGCACCAATGGTGGTCGTAGTTAGCCCGGGCCTCGACCGATCCGGTTTGAAATTCTTCGGTTCGATTCGCATATTTGCTTTTACGCCGAATGCCCTTCCTGACGCAACCCTCTGCATTTATCCAGGCTTTGGACCAGCTCAGGGAGACACTGGCCTGTGCCCCGAGTCTGGCTCCGGGAGACACTGGCCTGTACCGCCCTGAGAATGCATTGTCTGTTTTACTCAGTTGCGTTATTCATTTATTCATTTATTTGGTTATTCATCCGGTACCCTGACACCCTGTTGCTTCAAAGGCTCCTGTAACAAATACTTTAAATCATATTTTGACCTGATAATCCTCATAATCTAACTCTCACAGTGCACAGAACATCAGAAATTCAGAATCATCTCTCTAACTGTGGTAACAAGGTAGGGAAGCTTCCCACAAAAACTCCAGAATGTGCTAGTGAGGATAATCTAAAAGGATTGCTCAGAGCAGTTTTTTGGATTTGGGTTACAATGGGTTTAGAACAGGTGTTTTAATGGTGACTTTTTTTCAAGCATGAAATTGGCTTGAATTCTGACAAACACAGCACAACCACTTGCTGCTGTCACAACAAAACCATCATACTCAGCATGATAGTTTGTCATAATCTTCACACACTTGTATTGCAAGAATCACAAAAATGTATCCTTCTAACAATAGAATTTAGTAAAAACTGAAATATCTGACAGTACAGTAAACAAAATCCTCTCATGAAAGTTTTTGCTGAGGACCCTTACTGCACTCATATGATATAACTGATCACTGGTTTTTTCTATGTATCCACGTATATCCTGTAAAAATGCCAAGCTATGCAAGAGCCTTGTAGTAATTAGCATTTAAAACAGCCACTGGATATGAGTCATACCCCAGCCAACCCATTTTCCCCTTAAGCTGGTCAAGGGGGAAGGTTGCAAATGAGAAAAAGGACAATCTTTGGTAATACGATTCAGCACACAACTATATGCTATGCTATAGTTATGCTATAACTGCTCTGTAATTTTCCACATTGCCAGTAATTGACAAAACGTATAGTCATTTGGAAGGAACATTAAAAACTAATAAAATCATCAAAATGGCACACTATTGGTTGATATTACTTGAGGGATGAGTCAGAAATGCGAAATGACATTGGACCAGGACTGCCTTCAAAAGATTTGTGTGACGTCACAATTCAAAGTCCCTGGCCTATCTGTTACAATCAGATACTGTATTCAATGAGTTTAGAGAATTGGACTTTCATCACTTAACCTGAAAAAGCCATCCAGAGTGAAAGCCTGCACAGCCATCAGTTTCATACCAATGCTTAGACGATCAAGGTTTGTAATAAGACCAAAGAAAACTCTGAGCTGAATGGAACCTCTCGGTGCTATTTGACACGGCAATGTTGCCACCATAACAACAGAAGTATTGTGACACCATTTAAACGTTCACACCTTTTTGCTCAAGTAATTCTGGAAGTGCTTGCTGCCGATTAAGCCCATGCAAAGCTGATTAAACTTTCAATGGTTCAATCATAAAAACAAACATTTGGCTAACAAACGAAAGCAAACCCAGCAACAGTTGTCACATTTTTAGAAACGTAAAAGCATATCACTATGAACCATTAATCCTGAGATCTCGCATTCGGCTTGAATAGCGAGCGCCAAGGAAGATCAGCACTGACCTACATACAGGTGGCTCGGATCAGGTTCAGATGTACTACACTCATCACATTTATCAATTATATTAATTATATGCAAGAGGGGTAGTGGCTGTCTGCCTGTTTGTTAAGTGCTGGTTTCCTATGCAGTCCACACCGACATGCAAAACATTCAAATGAAAAGGTTTCCTGCGGGTGAGGGCAGGGTGAAGAGGGATCATCATGGGTTATGTGAGTTATTCTAATGAAAGGCTGTTGGAAGGCTGTGAACAATCAAATGTCTGGATCAAAGCTTTATCTATAATCAGAGAAACTGAATAAAGACAAGCTTATATAATATCCTGCTTCACCAACACACATACATACACACACACACTGACCGACACACCATATGGCAGACAGGCAAGTTTGAGTATCCTATGGGCTGATGGCTGTGAATGGGATGTATATGACGCACTGCACCAAAAACCAATCTTTGCATCTTCGGTGTGAGTGTGATTCCTATGAAATGCACTTTCTGTGCCACCGCAAATAAGCCTTCTGCCAATTCTAAGTGCTGACCCAGTGTTAGAGCAACATCTCATCATACAGAGCTTCTCTGTTTTCCAAGCTTGTTGCTCTGCAGCCCGTAACAACTTCTTCCATAGTAACTGCATCACAGTAGCAAACAGGGCCTTGATATGGATATTTTTATTTCAATGAAAAATGGAAAATTGATGAGATAACTCAAGAAAAGCATCATTTTTTTCCAAAATAATATTAGAAATGTTTCCATTCGAGCATATTTCCCATATATTCACCTAACTTCACCTGCGATACTCCACCTAAAACTCTGAATCACAGGAGACTTGACAATTGAATGTTAAATATTTTGCTTCTTGTAATCGTAAGTTATTGTGTCTCTGCCTGCACAGGCTTTGTGCGACTTAAATTCAGTTATAACTAAGTCCCATTTCACATGTTCAACTCATTATGTTAAGAAGTCAGGCTTTACCTAAATGCAACCTCTGTGATAGATGAAGAGGTGGGACTAAGCATTAGGGGACAAAAATGAATATTGTAATATTCTGATTCATCAGAATAAATCACAGTGCCTACTTAGAGGTTGACAATCACAGGCAGATGTGGAGTCGGTTTTCAGTCAAATTAAAAGTTCAGTCATACATGCATTTATTACAGGAGCATTCACAAGTTGTTCCCTGTATGACACACACAGGATTTTTGTGAGAAAGCTACATTTGTCTGGCCTTCAAGAAACAGAGCTGAATGTTCTGGTGCAGTAAAATGAATTACGGACGAAGTCAGAAGAGGGACTGAGCATTGTTGCTGTCACAATGGTCAGAACCCGAACTGCTTATTTTCATCATAACGTTTAAGAACACAATGTTCCTCAGTCATGATGTTGCCCAAAATGGGTAATTATCACAGTGCAGACTCTAGTCGCATGACTTCAGACTCGACCAAAAAACTCTTAAAAGAACAACAATGACTTCTAACTAGAAGTGAATTTTAGACTTATGACTAATGACTGGCTCTAGGGCCAAAATATGTCTAAGAATTATATTCAAAAGTGTAGGAAGAAAATATTAATGATGAATTCAATCAAGGCATTCATGTTTTGTTTTGGGTTTTTTTCACATTTGGACTCAAAACTCACAGCTTGGAACTTAAGAGTTGCCTGCCTTGTCCAGGATGTCAAGACTTGATACTTCCACAGGGCAGGCAATTATTTACTTGGTCCCACCTCTGTCATTCATAAGTCTGCTATTTTCTTGGTTTGTGTTCAAGGGTGAGAGTTTAATGTCATGATCATCAACTGAATTTTTTTTCCATCTGCTTTGAATCGACAATAATTAGAGTTGATATTGTTGTTGTGTTATGGAGGCGACGTGGTGCAGGGGGTTAGAGCAGTCGTCCTTGGAACCAAACATTCCTGGTTTGATTCCCAGTTCCTCCTAGCCTGTCGGGTTGTTGAGCAAGATACTGAACCCCTAACTGCTCCCCTGGCGCTGTTCCTTAGCTGCCTTCTGTTCATGGTGCATCCATGATGGGTTAAATGCAATGGTCAAATTCCGCTGATGTTGTGCTCTTTGCATAACTGTATGTGACAATAAAGGCATTTCATTTTTTTCCATTTTTTAAAAACCTGACCTTAACGGTGGTAATCAAAGGTAGCATTTATAAAATACCACATTCATGCACCTTGCTGATTGCAAATTTCAACATTAATAACATTAATAAAACGCTCTTGTTGAGTAACACACGACCTATTTAATCTTAATGCGTGTGTTGTGCTTCCACACCAGGTGCTAGTTCTATCCACCAGATTGCTGAGGCCCACAGACATTCCCGACTTGCTCTTCACCTCCAACAGACTGGAACCTGACATCGGTGTGTGAAGCCACCATGTGGGAGCATATGCCTGCACACGTGTCAAGACACACGATCCACAAACACACACCCTCTGAGTGCATCATCAGGTGTTGTGACTCAATTTAGTAGATATATATATATATATTCTGGAAATAAAAATGTAAAAAATCAAGTGTCATGTCTCCAAACATTACTCTCTCAGTGCTTGGATGTGTTTAATTGTAAAATGATCTGTAATTACATGGTTATAATTGTTCAATTTACATAGTTATAAATGTTCAATTTCTTATCTTTAGCGGTAAGAATATTCATGGTAAATCAGTTGTTAATCAACTATATGAAGCTTTCATTAATACAACTTCTGAAATGTCGACTCCATGCTGTTTCGGCCAGGGGTGGGGGCTTAGCCATTCTGACCAGTATGTGTTAGATGCAGGATGGAGGTGTAAACTCATTACAGGTGAAGGTGAGAACTTGAGATGCAAGCAGCCATTTTGTTATAGACAGAATAATTAAGTAATTTCACTCTGTGGCAAAGGCCTTCAGTTCTGGTACATCTAAATATCGTACACAATGAGGTTTTTCCCGTCAGTAAATGTTATTTACAAATCAATTTCCCAGCAGAGCTATGAATTATATAGCATCATTGATTAACAGGAAAACATCTGTATCCTTATCTTCTGTGACAGCTTCCTTTGTGAAGCTCGAATAAAATTAGATTACACTAGAAAACAACCCGTTGTTGCTGTGAACATTGCCCTGTTTACACTTTTTTGCGTTGAAGACATCACCCTCAGATGATTCTCAAAACCTGGGAAACTAATCTTATTGCTGCTGTGTCAGAAGTGTTTTGTAAGACTCTTTATTCACCCTTTCAGTTTTCTGTGTTACTGTCGCAGTAACATGCGTCATAGTCAGAGACAGAAGCCAGGCTTTGGTTTACCAACTAAGGCAAAATCAAATTCATCATTTTATTGTGAGCAAACATGTGATTTAAACAAAATAAATAAGACCCTTTGGACTATTCCTGTTTAAAGTGCATCAGTGATCATAACCTCCACATGCTACATATTGCTACCCCACTACACCCCCAACCTCCACTTCTCACCCCATTATGGGCATTGATTTCACTGGATCTCATTAAAAAAAAATTATATACAGCTGACAGACATGAGACCGGGCGTGTACTGCACACAGCTGCAAGCAGCCATGGCTTGAGGGCTCTTTTATACTGCAAATTAGCAGTGCCATGCAGTGGCACCATGAGTTAAGAACTGCCACGATAGGCAACTAAAATAGGTAAAAATTCCTTCTGGCCAACTGTTGCCAAGGGATTTACAGACTTGATACAGAGTCAGAGTTCAGTCAGCTTCAGATTCCTGCGTCTGCTCATCAAGGCTGTCCTGCCGTTGCACAACCTCCTCACACAATCGATACAGACATTTGTCCATAAGATTCACTTGCATGCTGATCTGTTCTGCTTTCTAAGTCTCACAGGAAAAGGATATCAGAGGAGAGAGCTCTCCTGTCCGCTTCTCCAGTAAGGCATTGCTTTCTTTTGGTAGCCACCTTGGACCACTTTCAAACTTCTGTCCTCATACAGAGGTAACAGTCCTCACTTTCGCTGAGAGAGCTTGCTTGAAACGCCTCTTTAGATCTTGCATGTTTGGAGACTTGGGCCTGGGTATAAGGGGTGAGCGTCTCTTCTCTGTTACTGTAACGGCAGAGTTTTGCGTGGCGTTGGGGGCAGGGAGCGGCTGTTTGGTCAGCTGGCAGCAAAGCCGATGGAACGCCCCGTGCACCTGGTTGTAGTCCTCGCTGGCAGACACCTCATAGAAAGTGCAGCCTAGCGTTCCCGCCAGCAGTGGGCCCTGTTGGGAGTCAACATGCCGCAGATGCAACAAGTCCGCCTTGTTTCCCAAGAGAATAACAGGGGGTAAACTGGTACCACTTGTACGAACGACCAGCTGGTGAAGTTGATCAATCAAGTCAAAGCTGCGCCGGTCTGTCACAGAGTAGACCAGCACAACTGCGTCTGCCCACTGGATGGAGCAGGTCACATGATCGGCTAAACTGATGCCATTATCAGTCATCTGGGAAAACACAGAGGGGAAATGATCATATTAAACACAGTGACCAGCACATTTAGAGTGACAACTAAAGATTCCTCCAACCCGTGTTCCCAAAGACCGGAATTTGATGGAGGAAGAAAAGACCTATTGGGTTTCTCCTTAGGACCAGTGATGTGTGTGTGTGATTAAGGAGAGTGAATGATGCTCAAGGTATCATGTACACTGGACTCTGACATCCATCAAATTCAGACTTTTGTCATGAGATATAAACAGATGACAAACATCTTTGATGTTACACCGCTGTCCATAGAAGCTTGTATGAACGGAATGGTCTAACATGTTAAATAACAGCCGCAGTTCTTAAACAGTGTGTATTCAGATCTGTCACTCTTGCTACCGCACATGATGGAAAAGATGAGACAAAGATGTGTTTGAAAAGGTGAGGTCTTACCTCGGCACCACGCGTGTCCTGAACTTGGATGGTCACTTGTTCCCCATCTAGCTGGACCTCTCTCGAGTAGAGATTACCTGCACACGCACAAACAAACCTTAATACATAAATCTCAGACAACTGCCCCCCTTGTGTTAAATATATAGTTTCTGTACCTACCAGCATTTCTCTCGTAGTCTCCGATGAAACGCCTCGTTAGAAATCTCACTACAAGCGCTGAAAGGAAGCGGATGAGAAAATGTCAGAAAATTGATGGAACTTAAGAGGGAAATTACGAGAAAAACAAACGTAGTCTCTTACCAGTTTTTCCAACCCCGCTGCCTCCTACCACGGCTATTTTAATGACCCGGTTCGGCACCGAGTATTCCGGTGCCGCACACTCTGCGATGGTCGACATGTTCTGTATCAGACGCATGTTTTTTCCTCAGTTCCGTTCCTCCAAGAGCGGCTAAATCAACCCTATTAGTTTGCCCCCGTCGACTCTGACAAACAAACCGAGTTGCTTCAGATCCGTATCTGTCCGTCGTGCGGATAAGAGGGAGGGGGCCGGCCGGCCGCGTAGCAAAAACCAAGAGCCCAGCGCACTGACTGCTGCACTGGTGAGGGAGTACGCGATACTTATAGGGCGGTTGCGCTGCCGGCATCTGACTGGCCGATCACTGAGAAACGTTCGCTCGCCCCCCCCCCCCCCCCCCCCCCCCCCCGCCCCCCGCAGGGCAG
>CAAKHD010009809.1:25102-48949 GCA_901007705.1 Fistularia tabacaria | reverse complement strand
GAGCCACTTATTCCCGCGCCAGATGCAGCGCAGCATCGACTCCCCGACGTTCCCTGAAATGCGAAACGACCGCTTGAAACCCCGTTTCCAGAGCGGCGGCAGCCACACAGAAGACCCTGCGCGAGTCAGGAAGCACCTGACGTTGGCCCAGAGGAGGCCCCAGACCCCACGCGGCCTTCAAAGTATCCAAGAAAGAAAACACTCTTGCATCTTGTTGCACCATCGCTGCCGTGGGCTTCGGGTCTCGGGGATGTTCTCGACGTATCCTCACCGCCGCTGTCGCTCTCGACGGCGGTACCTTGTTTGAAATAAATAAATAAACCAGCACGAGGGTCGAGATCAGCCGCCTAATTAAAAATGAACTAATCCTCAAGGTCCGGCAATGTCAGCGGCAGATTGGCCTCAATTTGTAGGAGGGGAGCTCAGGAAGCAGGTCGGGGAGCAGAGTGGGAAGCAGAGAGGGAAGCAGCTCGGGAAGCAGCTCGGGAAGCAGGTTGGGAAGCAGGTCAGGGAGCAGGTTGGGAAGCAGGTCAGGAAGTAGAGCGGGAAGCAGGGCGGGAAGCAGAGTGGGAAGCAGCTCGGGGAGCAGGTGGGGAGCAGCTCGGGAAGCAGCTCGGGAAGCAGCTCGGGAAGCAGGTTGGGAAGCAGGGTGGGAAGCAGCTCAGGAAGCAGAGCGGGAAGCAGGTCGGGAAGCAGAGCAGGAAGCAGGTCAGGGAGCAGCTCGGGAAGCAGGTTGGGGTGCAGCTCAGGAAGTAGAGCGGGAAGCAGGTTGGGAAGCAGGTTGGGAAGCAGGTTGGGAAGCAGGTCAGGGAGCAGGTTGGGAAGCAGCTCAGGAAGTAGAGCGGGAAGCAGGTCGGGAAACAGAGTGGGAAGCAGCTCGGGAAGCAGGTTGGGAAGCAGCTCGGGAAGCAGAGCGGGAAGCAGGTCGGGAAGCAGAGCGGGAAGCAGCTCGGGAAGCAGAGCGGGAAGCAGGTCGGGAAGCAGAGCAGGAAGCAGGTCAGGAAGCAGAGCGGGAAGCAGGTCGGGAAGCAGAGCAGGAAGCAGGTCAGGGAGCAGCTCGGGAAGCAGCTCGGGAAGCAGCTCGGGGCCGAGGTGCGGAGGCCCTCCCAGACGCTCCCACGTGGCCCTTTTTAATAAAAACAACAAGCGGCCGAGCTTTCCGATGACCTCCAATCAGAAACGAGACGGCGAGCGGCGGGAGCGCCAAAGGGCAGGTATTACTCCATCCACATATACATGCTGAGCGATGGAGGAGCTGCGTTACGATTGGACGCGGCAGCAGGTCCCTGATTCACCCTGACGTCCTGGTCTGCATACTAAACCTGTTTGTTATTGCCGCCGTCTATCTGCTTATTTATTTTTGAGTGGATGAGAGTTACAGCCCCCACTCATCTCTCTCACGACACCCACATATCGACAAGTATCAATTTCCTGACTGCCGCGGCCTTGTTTCGGCTCCGCGACCTCACATATTTTGCCTGTGAATGAATGATTATTTGCAATCGCGGCGTCGCGCTCCGGCGAAAGGCCGGCGACACGCGCTGACGATCAACCGAAAGCAAGATACGACCATCTCGTGTCTCATTCATTCATCTGAAGGTGACAAACAACCAGAGTAACAGCCGTTAGCGGACCGGTTGACAACCTATGGAGGAGATTGGACGAACTGGGGCAGCCGTTAGCTTGTTCGGGGCGCTGAACCAGCTCGTCTTTGGTGCTGACGACGTCCAAAATCGCCTGGCATTCGAATAAGTCAGAGAGAAACCCACCTTTTAAATACTAGATATACCCAAAAGTCTCATTAGAAAGTGGAACAACGCCATAAAAACATACTTAAGCTAATCTTAATGCTATATTAGCACAGCGAGAGCCTCTGCCCGTGACCTCTGAGCCCAGCATCACACTATCATTTCGCTAGCTATATTTCTACATTAAAAAAACCCCGCTAAAGTTGTGATTTGGCAGCGGTGGCTGCGGTGAGTGCTTTCAAATGACGCTGCCGGCTTCACCGGGCCGTCCTCCGGTCGCCGCCGCTCTGAGAACGGTAGAACGTGGCAGAGAAAGGACAGGAATCCGTCCACAAACCTGCAGCACACAGGATTCCTGCGACAAACCTCCACGTAATACCTTGCATATGAACACGTCCAATCAGAGAGGGTGAGATAAAGGCGTGTGAGACGTCCAATCAGAATGGACTCCATTGTGCACCACCTGCGCCTCTCCAGCTTTCTGGACCCGTTGAGATGAACGTTTGGGTTCGGTCCGAACAGGCCGCTGACAGCCTGTCCTCCCTGGACGCTCCTTTGTGACCCTGGCGGGGGGAGAAATCACGGCCGAAGCTTCACTTTGCATGGAGAAACAGATCCGACGGGCGGCTGGAGATCCATCTCCTTGACGCGCCTGGGCATCATTTACATTTAAAATATTTTCTTTGTGTTTCTGAACATTTCCTCGCGGTGATTTCACATTTGTCTATGGAGGAGCCGGGAGGCAGCAGAAGAGGAAGATGTGGAGGGATGAGCCCATCACTGATGGACGTGGACAGAGGAGGAGTGGATGTGGAAGACCAGAGAGGAGGTTTATGGATGGAGGGAAAGAGGACAAGGAGGTTCGTTGGCGTGAGAGAAGACATGGAGGAAGATGATTGGCTGGGGGCTCCTGAAGGAGCAGCACAAAGGAGGAAGGAGGAGAACACATTGATGTCTCGGAGTGGTTGCGCGAACCAAAAAGCAGAGGTGTGGCTCTACCTGGCTGGTCCCGACAAGCCGCCGCCGCCGCCGCCACTGCAGTCACGCATGCTGTCATCCAGACAGTCAGAGGCAGCTCGAATTCCCGTACTCATAATAAACACAACCTATTCACTGGCTTTGGACACGTTTCACTCGTGAGGACAGGAAAGGCACATCCGCCCTCCCTCGTCTGCGCTCTCTCAAAAAACTTTATCATCTGAAAACAGTCCTCTCGCTTGGCGAGTCATCCGAGCCCGAGGAGCCGCGGGAGGTACGGCGAGCTCGCTGCAACCAGCCGCTCTCCAGCGACGACTCAAATCAACTGGAAACGATTCATTAACGTGAGTGGTCTATAAATATAGATTCAAAAAAAAAAACAAAACAAACCAAAAGAAAAATCCTCGGCTGAGAGAGAAGCAATTATCGCAATCACACCTTCACGCCGCATCGCGTCCAGCAGCGCGCAGCGGAGCTCGTGTTCCACCGCCGCCCTCGTCACCACCCTCGGCTGGCACGTATGTGAACGAGTCGGGGGGGGGTTTTCCCATCAGTCGCTCCCGTGTCCCGCGGGGCGAAGGCGCCTCCGGCCCGCCGTGGAGCTGTCCTGACCCCGGGCGGAACCCGAGGACAGCGGGCGAGGAAGGAGATCCGGCGGGCTCACCTTTCCTCCTGAAGGCCGGGCTGATGAGCACCAGCGGCGTGTTGACCTCCGGCTCCGAGGAACCCCCGTGGCTGCCGGTCTCCGACATGCCGTGGTCTCCGCACAGCACCAGCAGGTAGGGCAGGGAGCCCTCCGCCTCCTGGGGGGAGGCAAGCACGATTCCGCCGTCAACAACAATTTCGAGCGGTGCGAAGAAGTCACTGAAGGCGTAGCGAAGAGGCTCATTGATGCTAACGTGCAGGTACGTCCTTTTTGAAACCACGCGGGCTTGACGCTGCCACGGTTGTATGGCAACACGTCCACTAGAGGGCAGTGCAGAATTCACTTCTAAGTTCTGGGTTTTGGACAACAACAAACATGGCGACAGGGAGTTCTTCTCCCCGGCTGCACAGACGCCATGTTGTCTTCTTCTTCTTCTCTGTTCCCTTGGCTAATCGCACTTGAGCATACCGCAACACCCAGAGACTTACGGTGCGGCTGCACCCTTTGCGAGGCTACATGTCCGTTAGCTCCCCGAGAACATACAGGCCAGTTTGAATATGATGGCACTACATTGTCTACAATATAGAATTATGCAATGGAATCTACGGAAAACATCTGCGAGCCAGCCGTCCGCAGTAGGACGAGGAGATGCACTGCGACACCTGGAATCAGATATGCCGGCGGCAACTTGGCAAAGTTTTTCTCAGAATGAAATGAAAGAATCGGCAAAGCGATGATGGATTTTAATGCTCAAAATTCTCCCACCGAGGACGAGCTCAGCTTCAGCCCTCTTGGCTCGTTGCTCGCACCTTCCCGGCAGATAATCAGCACGGTGAAGAGGGATCTGAATATCGAGATGCCGGTGTTTTGAATACGGCACAGAATGCAACGTACAAAGACGCGGGATTAAAAAGTTTGTTGAGCCTGACAGACTTTGATCAAGCTCGGCTCCTTCCATTAGCGATTCTCTTTCAGCTTGAGGAACGAGAACACGCCGTTAATGGCAAATTCGACCGGGGGGGCCTTCTGAGACTGAAGACATGACTACAGATGTTAACAAAACCTAAATCCTACCACATCTTCAAGGGACTCTTTAGCTCCGGTGTTGTCGTTCACACAAAGAAATCGAAATCGCGGACTGAACTTCACGCACGATCCGATGGGAGGCAAGCAAACATGATTTCTGGCTTCGGACAGGTGACACATCTTGTGCTTTAGGACTCAATCATTCGCACACATGGTGGAAAGTTCACTGAAAGGAATAGCTTGTTCACAAAGTGAGGTCAGATGAAGTTGCAGTGGGGAACAGCTTAAGAGCCTCCAACTTCACCACCACCACCGGTGTACTGAGCCTCAGAAGGCCCTCGCCCCCGGGGGCTGGCTTGACCCCATGTTATGGACACCCTGTTCCTTTGCCGGTATGTCCATGGACTTTCAGACTCAAACCATCTGAACACAGATTCAATTTCAAAGCCCATCACGCACCGGTGGTGGTGGAGCTGCCATGCGGGGCGAAGGAGCAGCTGTGGGGCTCGTGGTCTCGCCCGAGGACACTTCGGCATGGAGACAGAAGGAGCCGGGGATCGAACCGCCAACCGTCCCATCACATCTGAGCGGATCCCTCATCCAGCTGCAGCGTATGGAAACCCTCGAGCGGGTATCGCACGTTCTCACGGATTTCATCGAGCACCTGCGCGAGTCTGAGCTTCGACGCTGGGCTCAGACAATGTGCGAGCTAAGCGGCTGCTAAAAATAAAGCGTGATGTAAATAGCAGCTTACGCAGTGAAGGAACCTTCTGCAGTTCCGAGAACCTTTTCAGTAACTGGGCTGTATTTTGGTGCACTGGGACAGCAGAGGACCCAGGGACCTTGGACCTTGACTCCTAGAGCCCTCTTAGGTCCTACTCCGAGGCAGGGTCTTTGTACGGTAGGTGCTTGGTAGACCTCCTAGGCCATACCCATGACCGGACACTTCCAGATACGAACAAAACATATTCCAAAAGCTCTCCTGGTCACCGCTCAGAAGTTTTCTTGGGACAAAACGGACAGAAGCAGCGAGACGTGGAGTGAAGAAGAGGTCCCAGCTCTTTTGTCCTGCTACGCCTCAGAGGGGTTTCCAGAGGAACATCTAGAACATCAGATTAAGTGCGGCGTTAGCTAACAGCAGTGCAAGGAGCAGATAGAAACACTCCAAACATCTGATAGTCCATGGTTGTTATTCCATTAACGCTGAGGCAGCTTCACCTCCATGGTGTCCACGTCCTCTTCCTCTTCTTCTTCACTCTGTTGTTTTGGAGGTTGGAGCTGAAGGTGCAGTTCACAGCTAAAACGTTCCCCCGGGAGAAGGAGGCTACTTCCTGGAACCGGCAGGTGCAGAAGCAGCGAGAAATTGAGCGACAAAGAGGTCCAAGCTCTCCTAGCCCGCTACGCCTCAGAGGGGTTTCCAGGGCTCACAGAGGAACATCTACATTTTGGACCAGAATAAGTGTGGAGTTAGCTAACGGCTAACGGGGTTCTTCACAGTGCAGGGAGAAGATAAAAACACTCCAACCATCTGATAGTCCACGGTTATCAGGCCATGAATTCCATGCTGTCCATGTCGCCCCCCTCGTCGTCGTCTTCTGGCTTGTTTGGAGAGCGGAGCTGAAGGTGTGACGCAGACGCCTGCATCGCACCTTCCCCACCGCGGTCCTCCACCGCCCGTGGAAATGCAAAACTAAAAGGTGTCCCTGGAGGAGGCTTCTTCTTGGAACCAGATTCCAGCTGGAGACTTCTTGGAAATGTTCTGTCTGAAAGCAGCTGTGGTTGTTTTTCTGAGTGGACTTCCGGAGGGCTATTCGGAGACCGAGAAAAGGCCGCAGGAGCAGCGTGGAGTTGTTTAGCTTGGAAATCTTTGGCTGAGCACGTCGCGGGCCGTTAATGAGTCAAGCTGCGGTGTTATTTTTCCGAGTGCATCGAGACCTTCATCTGACCTTCCATTGGCCTGGGGGGCTGAGAAACCAAGAACTGTTCTTTCATTCGGCTCATTCTCAAAAAAAATAGAACTAAAGCCCACAAACCATCCATGAATGAAAAAAAACTGGACCAAAGTCCGTTTTCTGATTCGTGCAACAATCCTCGCGGATCAAAGCTTCCCTTTCATTGTTAGCATTAAACGCCCTTCACACATTAGCATCCCGAAGCATCTCCGACGAGGCAAACTCGGCACATCGCAAGGCCCCGCCACTTTCACCAACCGCTGACGTGAAAGATCCCAGAATCACTCGGCTCGTTTCTTCGGCTGATATCAATCCTTCGCGCAATCCAACATTTGGCCTTTCAAAGTCAAGGCATCAACTAACCAATCGTGGCTCGTCTGGAGAGCTTCAAGTCATGGCAATGAGATGTTTTGACCACATGGACGTCCTGTTGTTCCCCAGCAGAGGTTTAGCTGAGGGGGAAAGACCTTCTGAACGGCCGGGATGGATCCCGCGGTGCTGGCGCCGTGACAACGGGCGCCTTCACCGATCCGCTCGGCGTGGAGTGCACCGGCTTCGTGACAACATCATGAGTGTTCTTGTCTGGCCCCCCAAAACTTTTTTTGGGGGGGTTTCCAACGCCTGTTGATGCGATTTAACCGAAACGCCAACAATGATGATATTTTCCTCAGTCCTGGTGGTGATGTTGACTTGAAATATAAACAGAAAGCTAACTCCCACGTTTATCATCCGAACTCCACGTCCCCAAGTGAGGGACAGAAACGGGTTCCAGCAGGTTGGAACGGGTGGAGAAAAGTGTCAGGGGTTCTATGAGATAGAAGAACATCAACCGGAAGGAAAGGAAAGCTGGAGGAGACAGTGGTGAGAGCAGAGATGATGGATGGTTTGGAGAAAAGACAGGAGGCGGAGCTGGAGGTGGCAGAGATGAAGATGTGGAGGTTCTCTTTGGGAGTGACCAGGATGGAGAGGATCAGGAATGACACGCTAGATGTTTTGGAGAGAAGCTCAGAGATGGTTGGGTCATGGACAGAGGAGGGAGAGTGAAGATATTGGAATCAGAGGTCTAGGAGAGAACATGTATGGAGGTAGTGAGAGAGGACATGAAGAGAGGAGGATCCAGAGAACAGGGACAGATGGAGAAGGTGGATTGGCTGTGGAGACCCAAAGCCCCGAAGGAAGAGAAGAAGAAGAATTCACATCCTCAAGTGAGCTGGATTTCACCGCAGCTAGATTTCTTGTTGTTTCTCTTTGCATGTCACATTGCTATTAACATATTGCTACTGCTGATTAGCATTTCATGTTTTCACGTGCAACCCAGACACCGGCTCCGTCACGGCTTCCCGTGCAGGTGGAGGAGCGGCGGCCACGGCGCCATTCGCATGCACCGCTTCACGTGCGAGAATCAGCTCTGAGACAAATTCTGTGCCGGTTTCAGAGGGCGACCTTCGAATATATCCCGCGGTCTGAACAATTTAAAAAAGGAGGGAGGCAGATTCAAGATGATCTGGGGAACACGAAGGTGAAGAGATTTCATTCTTTGGAGGGTCGTGAAATATTCAGATCCCATTAGAGAGCCGGGGCCGAGATTGGTTTCCACAGTTAGCGAGACGCTTTATTGACCGCCGTGCGCTCGGACCCCTTGTTTGCTGCGCGCTCTCCCGTCGCAAAACAAAAATAGCAGTTCCGATAGGGAAATGAAGACGCCCGTCCAGCCTTATCTGGCAGGCAGACACACAGAACGGAGAAGCGAAATGATCACCCACCCCGAAAAAAAAAAGGCTAATGTCGGGAGCCGAATGCAAATCACTCTGACAAATATTGGCTCCGTCGCGCGCACACGCAGCGTGCAAATCAGCGGGAAATGACAACGGGCCGGGTGCAAAACACAAGCGCTGACAATGACCGCCTCCGAACACACGCACACACACACACACACACACACGGAGAAGCGACAGCCACCACGCAACAATGTGGGCATTGAACGCGCACTGACGTGTGACAGGGCAAACACTGACTGGTGAAATTGCGTGCCCGCGTGTCGTGACGAGAGCCGAGTTCCCGGGATTTCCCGCCGCCCGATCGCTGACGCTGGACACACCTCAGGCCTTTCAGGAGTAATAACAGGGAGGGACTTTGCCGAACTTGTACGCTTTCAAAGTCCACCTTTGGCCCGATGCTCCCTCTCCGCACGGACAAGCTAACAACATTTCAACAGCAAAAAGAAAGTTCTGGCGTTCGCGATGGTGCTGCCTCCGCAGACGCACCAACAAAAAAAAAAACATCCCTCAGAGTGAAAGCTCAACCCAAGGCTGATGAGACCACATCAAGGGACTGAGTCGATTTCATTCGCACAGACAAGTAGCTTCCAAATTTTGGCCCTAAAGAGTCCAGGACTTGTATCCTCGAACTCCCCACAGGTGACGGTGGCGCGCAAACCGTACATGAGTATTTCTTTATTCATTGATGCCTCTCCTTGTAGCCCACGGCTGCTGCTGATACACTCTTGGAGGAAGAGGGTGGCACGACGGAGTTTTCATTTGTTGCTGCTCGAACACGGAAACATTTCGGAAAACACTCATCATTCACTCCTCATTCCGGCGCAAGAAAAAAAATTAAAAAATCTTGTAGGCTTTTTAATATTTCCCTTTGAATGCAGACCAGCAGACAGGTTATTAATAGCATGGGCGGTCTGCTTTTCAGCTTTGCCCGAGCAGTTCTATTTACTGTGGGTGGAACCCGGAGAACCCTGAGGGACCCCACGCAGGAAGGAAACCCTGCGGGAATCCAACCGGGAACCTTCTTGCCGCGAGGAGGAGGAGCGAAGCTGCTGCTGTTCCTCATCCCCGGGCTGAAGGCGTCGAGAAGACAAGGAAAACTCCCCCCACCAACCCGGAGGTGTTCGCTTCTGTTTGAAATGTGTCTGGCTGAATCTCGCCGCTCTGACCGCTGCAACGATGACTCACGTACGAGCGATTTCAAAATAAATAAATAAAAACAGGATGCAGGAGGACTTCCTCGCAGCAAGATTTCTGTCCGGTCCGGCAACAGTCATGCGATTCCGTTTTTTTTTTTCCCCCCTAATCAGCCAAAGAGGGGAAACGTGGACAGTCAAGCCCTTGCAGACAAACCTTCGTGTTTCTGCATTGGACCGTGAGGAAGAGGCAGGGAAGGGGAAAAGAAACACATTTAAAAAAAAGCACTGATCTCAAAGAAAACACGCGCGACAAAGACCGGCTCTCCTCGGGTCGAGGCAGGTGATGAAGTCGGAGAGCAAACTGGGAGGTGACCCTCGGGCTGCGCTCACTGCCAGCAACACAAAGCGCTGGAGAAGACTCCAAAGGATGCAGCAGCAGCGTGAGACGTGGCGGCGCGTCGTTCAACGGCAGCTCGGCTCCTTTGTTCGCCGTCCGGGACTTGTTTAGACCCGGGCTTTATGTCTGAGGTTGTCAGGCGTCGGGAGGTAAAAATCCACCGGCGTTCTTTCATGAAATCCCGGTCTCGTCTCTGAACGGATTAGAAAAGATCTAGAAGTTTCCAGCGGCAATTCGGCGGGCGTTCAGAGTCAAGAGCTCTCAAAAAGGATTGGCTACTTTGGCCTGCGACGAGAGTCGATGTTCGCCATCGACGTCGGCGCACTGCCGCGCAGCCATCGGTTAGCTTTGGCCCGGATCGCCGGTTTGCTCAACACCGGTCTCGTGATTGGTGACTTGGAGCGGAGCTTCATCTGAGATCTCATTAGGAACGCGGCAGGGCCCAAACTGTTGTTGGCATCAACGGTATGCTGGTGTCAATGCCACCCTGTGGTTCGTTTGGAAGAGCTTCCCGCGCGGGGAGGCATGAATCACGCCACCTCCATATTTAGAGCTTTCTTTTCCCGTCCTCTTGTTGAGGCACGCTGTTGGCCCGATGCAGAAGATACTCAAAATGATAACAAACGGCCAGATTTAAAACCCGGATGAAGATGTGGAGGTTCCTCTTTGAGAGGGAGGACGATGGAGAAGATCAGGAAGGGACAGCACATGCGAGATGTTCTGGAGGGGAGGTCACACTGAGATGGTTTGGACGTGGACAGAGGAGGGATGGAGAAGATCTGGGTAGAAGGATGCTGAGGTTGGAGGAGGTCTGAAGGAAGAGCAGAGAGGAGGTTCATGGATGGAGGGGAAGAGGACAGGAAGGTGGTTGGTGTGAGAGGAGAAGATTAGATGGAGGCAGCAGACAAGTAGCAGAGATGGTTTGGACGTGGACAGAGGAGTGATGGAGAATATCAGGGTCGAAGGATGCTGAGGTTGGAGCTGCCAGGCAGGAGGTCCGGACAAAGACCAGAGAGGAGTTCTTGTCCAAGTCTTCTTGTCGGGGCAACTGGACTTGAATTTCTCGACTTGAAGACTTGTCATCCTCTCACCACAGGGGCTTCTTCAGTCGTCCAGTTGCCACAACAAGGAGATTTCCACAAGAATTCAAAATTCACCACGACCTGGACGACTGAGAAGCACCACAGAACACCAGAGAAGAGGTTCATGGACGGAGGGAAGGAGGACAGGAGATGATTCTCCAAGGCGACTCCTTTCAGGAGCAACCTGAAGGATAGGAGGATTGGGAAGAGCGGTTGACGGAGGAGGGATGGTGAAGAGAAGACCAGAGGTTACGGACGGAGGGAAAGACGACGCTGGTGTGCGAGGAGGGGGCGAGATGTTAGCAGATGGTGGCCCCTGAAGGCAGCGGCCCGAAGACCCAGAAGAAGATGCCTCGCTTTTCCACGCGAACGTACCGCTGTTCCACTTTCCGCGCGACTCTGCGTCGCTCTTATTTTAGCCCGGCCTGTCGTGAGCAAACCTCAGCTGGCTCCTCCCCGTTCCCAGAAGGAGGCGGCGCCGCCGCTCAGCCGAACCACGCCGCTGCCGCCGGGCTTCTTCGTTTCAACCGCGAAGCGCCGGCATCCGGTCGCCGCGTTCCTCCGCGCGACGCCTCCTTTGACGAGTCACGTCCGACCGCAACAGGCCCTTCACGACGCCTCGTGTTCCAAACAGGTCTTAAGATGGCCCGTCGGGAGTCACATTAAGTTACAAATGTGAGAGCTAATGAGATATTAAAATGCCGCCCTGCTCTCTCCTCTCTGTGATTAAGAAACTTCTGTGAGGATTTCCTAAAACCAAATTAAAACGAGCCCATTACGGCGGCATTGTTTCCCACATCGCCCCGGTAATGAGTCATCGTTGTGATTCGGAGCTTTCAAAGATCTGCGCTGCTCGCCGAATCCTGAATCATGCGCTGTTTTTTGGTTTTTTTTGCCTTCTTATTATTGCGGTGCATCCACATGCAAAGTGAATCATCTGGGCAGATGGATGCGAACCACGGGGCGTATGGTTCTCCCTCACCTGCTCGGGCTTCCCGAGCAAAGCGGAATTCTTCAGGGGGAAACACGGACGAATACACGCCTGTTTGTTGGGGGAGTTTTTATTTGTTAATGGACCAAAATGGCATTTCATGAGCTGCCGGACGAGGGTTCGTGTCAAAGACCTGCCAACGGAGGAGGCGGCGGCGGCGGCGGCGGTCGGTTCTGCCGACGTCCTCAGCTCAGGCCGGGTGCCGCCCGGCAGTGAAAGCTGTCAGAATAAAAGCCTACAGCTGAAGGAACGTCGGCTGCCATCTCAGGCACGCTCTTCCCTTCTCGGTTTTCCTGAGGTAGAAACGGACATTCATTTCATTTGCTTTCCATCCCGCTTCTCGGGGTCGCAGAGGGGTCGTTGGGCGGGGGGAGGTCAGCTCGGCCCGGCTCGGTTCACGCTTTCATCCCCTTCATGAAGGCGTGCAATCATTCACCGGGTTCTATTTCAGGCGGTCCCTCATTTTTTATTTTTATTTTTTGGTCTTGGCAGATTAACGTCGGAGAGAGAGAGAGAGAGAGAGAGAGATTGAAACGAGCCCTTCCACAACAACAACAACAACAACAACAAGGAAAAAAAGAAATTAAATCAAGAGCATGAACTACATAACTTTCAGATGTGGAGAACTAATTACCAATCTGAGAGCAGACATGATTAAATCATTAGAACAAACTGTTATTTTGGTCCCCGTTGCAGCTCGCAGGCACTGAACTGTCAGCTCCAATGGAGCCGCAGCGATTTATAGATCTCACTTTTCTGATTAACTTCCGAGCAGCTATAAAATGATAAACTTACTGAGGGAATACTGGAGGTAGAGCCGAAATGTGCTCGTGAAGCAAACCCATTATAGTTCTTCCCCCTTTATCCCGCGAAGAGTAAAATACGGCCACCGTGTCCCAGATTCTGCCTCTCTTCACGCTTGCGAAAGGTGGCGTACACAAGGACGGGGGGGGGGGGGGCTGCGTCCCGTCCAGCTCTTCTGGGAGGGTTTCACACCTCCTGCCGAGCTCCGTTTTCTACCCGACGGTAGCTTCTGTCGACGTCGGGGAGGAAAACCGAAGATGGGCCGCTCTCAGATGCCCTTGCACCCCCGGCCAGCTGCAAAGGGGCGTTCGGGGTGTCTCGCTCGGAGGAACAGGTCCGATTGGTTCGTGGTGACACGAAGGACACATCGAGATGGACCGCGACGTTTGTCAACCTGTTTTATGGCCGGGCTCAGGTCCCTCACAGAGAAGCTCTGAGACGTGTCCAGCCTGAATCTGGTTCCAGGAAGTAGCCTCCTCCTCCCCCTCCAGTGAGGGACCACAGGTACGACGTGCACCTTCAGCTCCACACTCCAAAACCAACCAGCGGAGAAGGAGCAGCGCAAGACCACGTGGACACCATGGAGGTGAAGCTGCCAGAGCGCTCATGGAATAATAACCACGGACCATCAGATGGTTGGAGTGTTTCTATCTTCTCCCTGCACTGTGAAGAACCTCGTTAGCCTGTTAGCTAACGCCACACTTATTCTGGCCAAATTTTAGATGTTCCTCTGCGAGCCCTGGAAACCCCTCTGAGGCGTAGCAGGACAGACGAGCTTGGGCCTCTTCGTGCCTCCATACCTCGCTGCTTCTGCCCGTTCGGTCCCAAGAAAACACCTGAGCAGGACAGCTTTTAAAGATGGCGCTCTGCCGTCTCTGCAAGGATGGCTTGGAGATGGGCGTGGCCTATGAGTTCCACGAATCACCAAGCACCTAGGAGTTCCTATGGAACCGTAAAAAGACCCTGCTTCGGGAGTAGCAGCTGAGATGGCTGTCGGAGCTGAGGTCCAAGCTCTCAGGTGTCCGAGTGCACCAAGAAACCGCCTTGTTTGTGAACAGTTTTGCAGAAGGTTCCTCCAGCGAGGAAGCGTCCGGCTGCAGTGTCGGGGCTACCGGCCCGAAGGAAACCGACCATACAAAATACTCTGTTGATGTGTTCATTCATCCACCGCGGGCTCCCCTGCAGGACACCGGGGTTTAGATGTCGGTACGGGGTTGAGAAACACCGGAGCGTCAGAGTCTGGATGACAAGCATTAAATTTGGAGAGCGACGACAGCTGGCGTTGATGCGGTGTTATTTTTTAAAGTGTTCTCAACGAAACAAAAGCAGCCGTCTTTCAAAAGTGGAAATATCAACACCCACGCTGCGTGATATTTTCCCACCTCTTGATGTTCCTCATTTGTTGGCCTGACCTCCAAAGTTGAGAGTGAAGTGAAACATCATTTGCTGGAGAAAAAAAAAACAGAAAAAGAACGCGTCGTCGGTCTGACAGCCTCTCCGATAAGAGACTCCGGTGAATGCAGAGGAACGAGAAAGCCTACAGCATCGAGGAGGACTTTTAACACTTTCATGCCACTAGTAGAAATGAAGTCGGGGTGAAAGGAGAACGGCGGAGAACAGGTCAGGAACCGCGAGGAACGCTATCTAAGGTCAAATGATGCTTTCACATTTCCAAAGAAATCAGTCACCGTGATCAGGCCGGCATTGGAAACACGCACGACGGTCAGCCATTCCTCCGTCATCTACTCCGCTTGTCCTGCACTCAGGGTTGCGGGGGAGCCGGGAGCCTATTCCTGCTGTGATTGGACGACAGGGTTCACCCTGGACCTATCACTGGGCCACATATGGAGACGTACAGCCGTTCAGCCTCTCGTCCCCACGTCGTGTAGACATACAACAATTCACAAAAGGTTTTTTAAACTACAGTGAAAGGAATCGAGGAATGCTAAGTTCATGCTAATGAGAACAAGACCGCAGTGGAAATAGCCTCCCTTTGCTAAGTTGACCGCATTGTTATTAAAATTGGGGGGAAAAAAAATGCTACGAATGGAGTTGCAACTTGTCATGTGGCCCCGAGATGGAGAATTCCGCCAAAATTCAAGAATTTATCTATAAAATTAGTGAGACTAAACCCGAAACAAGCAAGGATTTAGCAAGCTAGCTAGCAAAAACCAAGACAATGATGATGGTACCGGAACATTTTAAACATTTCCTTCTATTCACAGGTCAAATTCCTGCCTTGACGTCAGAGTGGAGTTACACTGCTACGCCGACGATACTGCGATGGGTGTCATTTTTGGAGTCCAAGTAATTAATTTTGGAACATCTCCGCTGCCGGCTGCACCCACGGGTTTGTGACAAGCCGGGGAACGGCGTGAAAGAACGTCTTCGGAAACCCTGTTCCCTGAAAGGACCGGCCCAACATTAACATGTGAAACAACCTAAAGAGGAGATTGGGGCCATTGGTTCTCCACGAACACGAGGGTCTGACAGGGTCTCCATGACCGGGAGGTCCTTCCTTGCAATCACGTCTTAAATAGAGAAAGTCGCGTCAGCTGCATTGCAGGTAAATGGCGTCTCTACCCTGAAAATGTGCCTGCTGAAATAGGCAACTTGCATCATATTACAAAGGGAACTTTCAGCGCTGGTCTTTTTTTTCCCCCCTCCTTCTCCATTCTCTGCTGAGCTGCAGAAGGAACCGCCGCTCCTTTTACACACTTAAAGATGCAGCTGCACACAACAGCCAGCCTCCGAGATGACAAGATTATTCCCCCAACATGTTTAGATCAGGCTGATCAGAGAAAGCGTTGCTATTTTTTTTTTTTTTTCCCTGACTTCTAAAGGTATCCTAAGGGACCTTGTTGGTTTATGCCTATATTTAGGTCATGTGTGGGGGGGGGGCACAGCTTCCACAAATATGACTGAAGCAAGAGATTTCAAACCCAATGAACTCAAAGAGCTCCCTGGGAGCCCTTATGAACCTGCCACATTGTATGGGTGCCATCACCTGAGGAGACGGGAATTAACTCCACGGGATTAATGTTAAATGAAACGGCGCATCCCGGCAGAAACCCCTGCTCCGCGGCTGTCGGCTTCAGAACGCCCCGCCATCTCTGCAATTCCAGGGACGCTGGAGGGGGTGTGGGGGTGGGGTGGGGGACCATGACTTGACAAGCTAAAGAGATGTCACGCCGCTAAACGTCGGGAAACTGCCGGCCATTAGCAAAACATACGTCGGCGAGCCCCTTTCAGCAACAAAAGTAGCAAGATAGCAAAAAAACAAAAGCGAAACGGTTTATTAAATCTCTGAGCTGCTGCAACTGATAAGGCAGTAGCTGTTGGAGGCTAACAAATGAGGCTGTGTAATCAAATAATCAAGCCCCCTCCCTTAAGAAAATAAAGAAATCTGCCACCGATTTGAAAACAAAAACGGCGATACTATCATCCTATTTGGAAATGACACGCGTGGGCCACGGGCGCAAACATCACTTATCTGCCATCGCGATAACTCGCAGAAGACATTAAAATGCAAAAGTCATAAAACACACATTATTAAAAATTTAAAAGCTGTAATGCTGACGTTATGCGGATGGGAGACTAAAAGGAAGCTGCAGCTATAAACACGAATGGGAGCGCAGGCGGTGAGTCGACGCCGCGGGGCCGGGAACCCGTCGCCGGCGCGCGTTCATCCACGACTCTTACATGAATGAAGTTGTCAAAACACACAGGAAAGCGTCTCGTCCCTCAAACGTCAGGTGACCTTCGGGCCTCTGAATGGAGGGGCTTCGTAGAAAAATGGCCACAACTCTGCTTCACCCGTTCCCTATCTGCAGTGTAGCACCTGTCCCTGCTGTCATTGGCCGGGAGGCGGGGTTGACCCTGGATCTACCTGGAGCTACCGTTCACACGCTACGACAATGTGGGGTCTCTGTGAACCTCCTGCATGTGTTTGGACTGCGGGGAACCCGGAGGAACCCCAGGCAGACTCGGGGAGAACATGGAGACTCCACACAGAAAGGCCGTGAATCCAACCGGAGACCTTCTTGCCGTGAGGAGGAAGCTCTGTGTGGCTGCTTCTTCCAAGCGGTCCTTCCCCGGATGTTGTTAAACACACGAAAAGGTGCGACACCTGTGAAAACCGGCTGCGTTGACCTTCCTCACCGTCTGATTTGCACCCCCTGAGACGGCGAGCGGGGGACAAAAAGCGATGCACGTCCCGGCCGCTCAGCGCCATGAATTGTCTGAGTGTACGCGGTGATTTCCGTGCCTGTCGATGTCAGCGCAGAGCGGCGGGCTGGAAGTGACTGCTCAAATTTTAGTCTCATTCGGTTGCTTTCAGGACACTAATCGATAAATGTTCTTTGGGTCTGACAACAATTCAATATATAAATAAGAACAACCTCATTGCGCTGTCATTTGGAGCCACTTAGCTACTTTTAAGGTCTGCTTTTCCTTTTCCGCCGAAAGTGGTTGGTACCACTCTAGTCGTCAGCAGGGGTGGTGTTTTTCCCGTCCGCCGTATAATCAACGTGGCGGCGCTCGGAGAGCCCGCGGTTCTGTTTAGAGGGCTTCGTCGAGCCTCGGGCCATTAAAGCTTTACAACCGTAGTTTCTCGTATTACTTTTCATTTCGTCAAAACTGAGCTCCATCTTCACGATGGTAGCCAGACTTGTATGCACATCTGATGAGGGCAAAACGAGGATACCTTCGAGATGAGGGCACTGTGGATCTTCTTCAGAACGTCGTCCATCTCCAGCAGTTTGGGCTGAATGAGCGAGCTGTGAGGCCCGCTGATGTGGCCGATGTGGTCCAGGCCGAGGTAGTGGAGGATCAGAATGTCCCAGTCGTCCCTCTTGAGCGTGCCGTCCAGGTGACGGGTCACGTTGTTGTCCACCTGCAAGGGGAGAAGACTCACGCAAGTGACACGGGATTTCAACCGGGACATCATTCAGGGAGAAATATTTCTGCAATGCTAGACAGGGGAGGGGCGGCAGCCTATCCCAGCTGTGATTGGACGAGAGGCGGGGTTCAGAGACACACAACCATTCACCCTCTACGAGAACATGGACACTCTGCAAAGAAAGGCTTCCCGGCGGGAATCCAACCAGGGACCTTCTCGTCGTGCGGAGGAGGTGCTGCTGTCCACTGCGCGGCCGGGCCGCCCCGTACAAATAGTCATGACGGACTAATAAAAACATTCTTTGTGGGATTTGTTGCCATGGCAGTCGGGGCTCCGATATCTAATGAGCCGTTTGTAGTCGCAGTTCTTCTCCTCCCTGGTTGTTCATCTGGATTCTCTCTAATGCGGATCTTAGATGTTGCGGCAACCGGATCCCCTGGAAAAAGGTGGGTTCGTGCAGGGTTACCGAACAGAACCGCGTCTGCTCCTGCAGGCGCTTCGCGGATGAGAAGCGTCGCTAGCGAGGTTATCGTGAGAAACAGGACCACGGGGTTCGTCTTTATTCAGGAGTGCGTCTTTTAGTGACGAGGAAGCAACCGGAGACGGGGAGGAGGGGGAGCCTTGTCAGCAGAACGCTGCTGCGCCGGCAACCTGTCAGTCAAAAGGTGGATAAACCCCAAAGCAAGCGGTGTCGGTTTTTGATTCAAAAAAACATCAGAATATTCCAAAGCAGGGAAAGGGAATGAGCTCATCTAATGAGGCGCTCAATCGAGGGAATCCACGAACCTGGTTTCACACGACGCCGAGTGTCCCGGGGCTGCAGGCCCAAACCCGCGGCAGCCTCCTGCAGCACGACAAATAAAAGCTCGGGCTCGGGGACGGATTTGCTCATTTAGCAAACGAAAGAAGCGCATCTCAGCTCGACTTCACGCCGCAAGAGGAAGGCATCCCCGCGCTCTTACCTCGGTGTAGTCGGACACAAAGAAGGAGGTGGTGCCGTCGTACTCCATGAAATGCTTGGGGAAGAGGCGAACCCAGGTGTCATCGCCGTAGAAGATTATCTTCTTCCCCGCCGCCTTGGCTTGCCAAATGAGGTTGTCTTCCAATAGCGCAGGAGAATTTAGGTTCATTACCACATCAATGAAGCCTGGGATACTGCCAGTGGTGAGAGCCTGGGGAGGGATATGTTTTTGTCATTGTCCTTTGAACAATAATAGTCTCTTAATGGTGTTAAACAGCCTTACAGTTTCATCATATTAATCCAGCTAATTAATCCTCGCGCACCGGTAGTGTCTACACGATAGATAACACACCGTATACAAATTAATAACCTGCTGGACTAAAAAAAAAAAAAATCTATTTCCAACAAGGCAGTCCGGCTCAGACGATTTCAGAGCAGGTAGATGCACGGATGGTATTTATGAAGTAAAAGTTTCTACCAATTTCATCATGGAATCTGAGTGAAAACAAGACCGGCCTCCGTTTGACTGACGGGAAAACACAGCCTGCCTCAGAAGCCAGCGGAGAGCCCGGTGCGCCATCACGGGGGAAGTACAAAGGCCTTGTCTCCACGCGGCAAAGTAGACACAAGACCTGCAGACGCTGACAGGGAACACAGTTCTTTAATCCCTCCATGAGCCGCCTGAAGCGCAGCCCGGGACCCTCGGGGGCGTTCGGCGCTCGCAGCCAAAATCAGAAGTGACCGGCTTTTATCGTCAGAGGCCCAAAGTGTCGGAGGGACTCGACGCGCCAGTAAATTCAATGTCATCTTTTAAGTCGCCACTTAAAACACTATTTCATTCTCGACTGGAGCCCCCCCCCCACCCCACCCCACCCCCGACTGCAGGGCGGATCCGGCCCACTCCGCTGATACTGGCGGCTCTACATGGTAAACGGCCTCCACTCATACAGAGCTTTCAACAGCGCTTGGCGCCGGACTACGTTCACCCATTCGACGGCGGCTCACCGGCCCCCGTCGGGAGGAGCCGGGGATCCAAGCGCCAGCCCTCCCGTCGGTAGCGTTGTACTTTGAAAGGTGCTTCCGTGTAAGTAGAAGAAGACATGCGGTGAGCGTGATGTAAAGCATGTGCCTCCACATTTACCGCAGCCATCGCCAAAAAGGAGTCGTGGTTTTGAATAGCAAGAAGAACCGATTGAACGCTTCTCGTGCCTTGGGAGGGAGAGGAAGAGTCGCCGCAGAGTCCACCGCCATTTTCCAACGTGGGCAATAACACCTCACGTACCGACCTTGGTTGGTCGGCTGAAAAGGCGAAATCCTGATCTTAATATACAGAATAGCGCTGGCCCTGAAAGCCGAGACAAACTCCCTCGGATGCTTATAGAAATTCCCCATTGTTGGCCGATTGAAGGTGCGTTCTATTCTCTTCCTCTATTCTGTACTCGCTGCGGATCTGGTAATGAGCTCCGGCAAAGCGCACTCCAACCCGCCTCGCTTTGGGAACGAGGAGTCTTAACATTGTCACACTCTTTCATTTTCCCAGAAAGTCCAGCGCCGACTTGTTTCCCTCTGAAAAATAACATCTCTCTGCAGCCGATTAAAACCGTTCCACCGAACTGTCAATTTCCCGGGGCTTTCCTTTTAGCGTGCGGCGCCGCCAACCCTTTCAGCACCCGACAGCAGAAGCATACGGACACGGCCCCCTCCGGTCCGCCGTCCTGCGGCCGGGGCTTGATGGACGTCTGAAATCTCCCAAGGACGCAAATATCGCAGACCGGATTCCTTTCTTTCCTTCCGACGCCACGCCGGCGCGGTCGGGATTTGTTGAGTCTTACTGCTGGCGGTTTCCAACCCAGTGGTGTGTTTCAGGAAGGAAGCGGCAAAATGAAAAGTCAATACGGCCCGGCTGTGCAAGCGCCTTGGTGTTAGTCATAGTTTGGTGACGCAGCAACGACAAACTCAAAAAGGAGAATGGGCTAATTTGAAAGGGCACACGGACGAATGCCACTGTTTTACAAGGTAATTTAAAACAAATGAATAATAAAATATGAAGATGCAATACATGACAATGAGTTGTGGGAGTATTTGCGCACGCGGAGGCTTGACTGTCCATAATTTCCACTTAATTTCTCAGACCGGATTATTCATTTCCACTGCGTGGACTCAACCTCGTGAGGTTACATGAGAATCCGTGTTGGCGGGCTCGGGAGTCGTCTTCACATGCCTGCACCTGCAAGGAGCTCGGCTTATCAGCATCCAAGGAGCCATCGCGCACCGACGTGACGTGACGCAGCAAGAGGCCCCCTTAAAAACGACTCCTCGGACGGTGCCGGCACCCATATGGGCCGCTGGATAATGGCACCTGGGAGTTATCTCGCAGGGAAAGATGTTATCACTCTTCTGCTGTCTAGATTGGGCGAGAGTCTTGGCAGCAGAGGGCCACGATTTACAGACGGTTCATCCAATTACCGGCCTACCCCTGTCTAAACTGTTTCTATGGGGGGCCCTTCCAGGATAAGAAGCCACCAAGCGTGTCCGCTAGAACGTTGACGGAGGGGCACTGGCCGGGTTTTCCACAAACGGGCGCCATTTGTCATGTCATTTGTTCACTGAACTCCGATTCGTCCGTAGGCGCCAGTGAGACAGTGAAGGTATGCCTTCATGCAACCCCACGGGCAGATGATTTTCAAATAGTTTGGGGTTTGTTTGGTTTTTTTTTTCTCCTGAAGTGACGGGCGGTGATCGTGCGAGAAGAGAACACGATTGTTCCCGTCTCTCTGAGCTAAAGTGGACGTTTTTGGTTTGGGTGACCGTAACGGTTGATCCGTCGGACCCGACAACTGATCCGTTCAAAACAAGGGCACGGATCAGTATTGTCGTATTTGTTCGATTTGCGGCTTGCGAGAGGCACGCTAGAGCGGCGGTTAGCGCCTCCTCCTCCTCGTCGCAAAAAGGTCCCTGGTTCAATCCCAACAGTAGGCCTTTCTGTGTGGAGTCTCCGTGTTCCTCCAACGGAGACCGTTAACTGCTCAGACGCAGATGTATGCCTCTACAAGACTCGTGAATGAGGGAGTGATTGGTTGCAGGTCTTTATCCGTGCCGCTGTGATGGACTGGTGACCGGTCTCGGCCTCTCGGGACCCTGACTGTCGGATGGACGAGTGAATCATAAAAGCTGGCCGGCGCTTACGTACGACATACGCCATTGCTTTACAAAGCACTATGTTATCGGCGCCGAAAGGTTGTGAGCCACCGTCTTGAATGTTCTACGGAGACCCTCCGACTTCAGTCTCCCGCAGACACCAAGGACAAAACAGCAATAACCCGAAGACATTACGCCCCCACTCAGAGGGCAGGGGAGGGCTTCAGGAATGGTCACAGGGTGCGAGCCTTCTTTTTCCGGTATCCTATCTTTAATATCGCCCGACTCCTAAGGTTTTTTTAATCGTTATTTACTGTGTTATATAGGAACCAAGTGCATCACTTTTGAACGGTTTGTGCCTCCCTGTTGTCAATCTAATAACGCTGACAACAATTAACGGTACTCCAAGCGGTGAACCGAGCGGAAACTTACAGCCCCCAATCCATGAGCTCGGTTCCTGGGCTCAATTATTTATCGCTTCCTTCCGTGCAACTGTTTTTGCTGCTCCCAAAGCAGATGCCTGTTTTCACGGAGGGGATGGATGGTTCCACTTAAATTTTTTTTTTTTAAAAAGCAGTCCTCTGTTTCTGCCACTCCAGCCTCGCCCGTGTCCACGGTCTATTAATAGAAATAGCTAGGCTAATGAAACCGGTTGATCGGACGAAAAGTAGGCCTTTGTCGACGGGAGTACGCGGCTACACGAACGCAGAGTCAGCCGAAAGAATCACGAGGAGACCTTTTGCAGAAAGTTTGCACAGGAGGAAACTCTTATGATCACTGCGGACGGTATCGACTCCAAGGATGCTCGCGCAATGAGCATACGAGTCACTGGCCTACAGTGTCGGGCCACCGCACGAACGTCAAATGCGGTATCAGACCCTCCTCGGGGGTCTCGTGAAGGTGCCAGACCGCAAAGGCTTCAGCTTTTGGATAAAGGTTTTTACTTTCCTGCAGTGATACCTTTGAAAGAACAGCAAAACAATTCAGCATCTGGTCCTCTGCGCCCGCGCTGCCCAGGCCGGCACTCAACTCCGCTGTTTGTGCCACGATTAACTAGATTAGAGTCCGGCTCCACTGCCCCAGTAATGTGCACTGATTGCTGTGCCGCCGTTCGCCCGGGCTCAACTGACCCCACAGGGGAATACAAACCCGGAGAGGAAAACCAGCCATTTTTCAAGTGCCGTCATGGCGAGAAAACCCCCGACTCGAACGACGTGTCCGGGGTCATTTCAAATATGGCTGTGGCGCGTCCCATTTGAAATTCAAATAAAGATTCGGGGACAGACAAATCATGTGATTTAATCCAAAAGATGATACAATCGACGGAGGGTTTGTGCACGTTAAACAGGGAGCTGCGAGGCGGTGATTTAAAGTTCGCTGGCTGGGTCATGTCAGGCTGCAATGCAGTGATAATAAACGGGAGCTGGCTTGTGCTGCCACCTACTGATGTATGGCCGAACTCCAGCCCCGTGATTAAAACACTCCAAGCCCTAATCCCCCCCAGATAGCGCCCGGGCTCAAGACATCGGAACAAATTCACATATTAGGAAAATGACTCCAGAGAGCAACCCGGTGCTCAGACGGTATGCTTGTTTTTGGTGCCGGTGCTCAGCCGGTATGCTTGTGTTAGGTGCTGGAACGACTGCAGAGTGAATGCGCCCAAAATCCACCTGAGGCCTCGGAGGGTTTAATCATCTGTGTTGTATCCCAGCAACGACGGCGCCTCAAAAAAAAAAAAAAAATCAACGCTCTGGTATTTTATCTTGAAAAGGTTTGAGAATGAGGGTGACATGAACATGGATTTCACCGGGCTGGAAAAGCGTGACTGCGACACCTCCCTCGAATTCCGTGACTGGTCCCTTCTTTTTTTTTTTTGGGGGGGGGGGGGAGTACAGATGGACTTCTCAGAAGAATCCAAACTTACACATTGCCGCACAGCTGAGAGTGAGGCGGCATCTCCTCCTCCTCCTCGCCTACGTACTCCTCTGTGCTCGCTCACACTCGCTGGCTCCCAGGTGCCAACAAACCACTCCTGCCGGTGCCTGTGAATGTTAAACCCTCCTCCTGCGTATGTGGGACTACCGCATTCTTCTCTCACCACCGGCAAATCTGTCATCGGTGGATTATGCGCGAACATCTGTCTCCCTCAAAGTCCACCTCAATCCCTCACAGCTCATCCTTCCTCCAGATCACTGATGACCCCGTTAACTCCCCCCCCCCCCCCCCCCCCCCCCCCCCCCCCCCCCCCCCGCTGGCCCCCCGCCCGCCCCCCCCCCCGGCGGGGGGGTTGGGTTCGTTTGTCGGATTTTT